>RBNI01005100.1:0-13026 GCA_003990745.1 Jimgerdemannia flammicorona | reverse complement strand
TTAGTCAGTATTACACATCCAACAAATGTGCTCACATAGTTAGAAGCACACTACCGCCACGTTACTCAAACTCCCATTGTGCTTTCAGAGTTGCCGGAAACATACCTTCTCGTGGCCGTGGCGAAAGAGTCAAAAAAATAGGGGGAAGGATGGTAGACTCCGCTGGGAGCGAGGGTCGGAGAAATTATAATAATCGGTGGGTTTTGACAAAGGGGGACGTTCGAAAGGTTAGATTTCATAACTATGTAGAAGGGGGGACGATGGTGATGCTCATAATCAGGAGAAATCCATCATTCTATTCAACGACATGAAATAAAAAAATAAAAAACTAACTTTGAATTGCCATTGCTGGTGAAGATGGACCAGGATGTTGGAGAGATGGAAACGGGCCACAGATGACGTATGGACGGTGTCGGACTCTCTGAATGCATGTTGAACAAGACGGATGATGAACGACGGAATGATGGATGATGTAGCTGATGACAGACGACGATAGTCGGTGACAAACGTAGAGCCGGTATTTCTACAAAGCCACACCCGCCCATCTGTATATATCTACTACCATAATCTAGAAACCTTACCTAAATGGATGTCGGAAGGAAATAGGCGACGTGTGGGCTATGACGGACAATCTGGATAAACGTTGGAGGATTGCCATGACATATGATCAACAATGGAATGATAGATGAGACACTTTCCCAGCGAAAAGCAAGAAAAAGATTGACCTTGAACGGCTGTTGATTGGATGTTAATTAAATCCCTTAGAATGTGTTCTCGAAAGCAGAAATCAAGTCAAGAGAAAGATCTTTGACCTTTGGTTGCTCGGCGACATCGAGCCACAAACGAGGCAAAGACTAGGGAATCTTGACTTGCCTTTGCGAGTCTGAACGCGGGTGTGAGCCAGGGCCAGGCTCAACTGCAATCGTGGGTCAGATAAACTGGATGAATGTTGGAGGATCGACATGACCAACGATGGAATGATAGATGATGACAGACGTTTTATCCGTAAAAACAACGATGTAACTGACCTTGAACTGCTGTTGGTTGTATGTTAATTAAATCCCTTAGAATGTGATCTCGAATGCAGAAGTCGATGTGAGCAAGTCAAGAGAAAGGTCCTTCGCAATAGCTGGCCTTTGGTTGCTCGGCGACATCAAGCCACAAATGAGACAAAGACTAGGGAATCGTTACTTGCCTTGACGAGAGTATGAGCCAGAGCCAGGGCCGGCTCAACTAGGCAAAGGCTGAGGAATCTTGACTAGCCCTTGACGAGTCCTTGATGAGGGTGTTGACCATGGCCATTCGAGGGTCGGCTAATATGGATGAACGTCGGAGGATGGACACGACAAATGATGAACGACGAAGTATAGAGGATGACAGACATTTTCTCCGCAAAAAGCAAGAAAAATCTTACCTGGAATAGCCGCTGACTTGATATTGGATGGATTTCCCAGAATGTGCACTCGAATGCGGAGGTCGATGTGGGCAAGCCAAGAGAAAGGTCCTTCGCAATAGTTGGCCTTTGGTTGCTCGGCGATATCGAGCCGCAAACGAAGCAAAGGCTGGGTAATCTTGACTACTCTTGTGAGAGTGTCAGCCAGGGCTAGGCTGAACAGTGAGCGAGGATCAGACAGTCTAGATGAATGTTGGGGAATGGACACGATGAATGACGGATAATGAACGATGAAACGATAGACGATTACGAGGAGGTCGATATGGGTAAGCCAAGAGAAAGGTCGTTCGTAATAGCTGGCATATGGTTGAACGAGGCAAAGGCTGGGGAATCTTGACTAACCTTGACGAGCCGTGATGAGGGTATTTGCCAGGGCCAGGCGAGGGTCGGATAATCTGGATGAACGTTGGAGGAAGGACATGATGGATGATGAACGATGGAACGATGGAACGATGGAACGATGGAACGATGTCAGATATTTTCTCGGCGAAAAGCAACAAAAATTTAACCTTGAATTGCTGCTGGTGGATATTGGATAGGTTTCCCAGAGTGTGCACTCGAACACGGAGGTCGACGTGGGCAAGTCAAGAGAACGATCCTTCACTGTAGCTGGCCTTTGTTTGCTCTGCGACATCGGGCCGCGAATGACACAAAGAGTGGGAATCTTGGCTAGCTTTGCCGAGTCTCGTGAGGGTGTGAGCCAGAGCCAGGCTCAACAGGAAGCGATGGTCAGATAGTCTGGATGAAAGTTGTAGAATGGACATGATAGATTATGAACAATGGATCGATAGACGATGATAGACACTTCTCCGCGAAAAACAAATATAAAGTGACCTTGAGCTATTGTTTGTTGGATGTTGTACAGATCCCCGAGAATGTGCTCTCGAATGAGGAAGTCTATGTGGGCAAGGCAAGGGAAAGGTCCTTCGCAATAGGCCTAAGGTTGCTCGGCGACGTCGAGCCACGAACGAGGCAAAGATTTGGAATCGTGACTAGCCTTGGCGAGTTTTGGCGAGGGAGTTAGCCAGGCCTGGCTCAACTGGGATCGAGGGTGAGTTTGTGCGGAGGAGACGTTCGACGGAGGCGTTCGAGGAGAGTTTTTGTGTTCGAGTTCGAAGGGTCAGATTTCATACTCTTGCAGTTGGCAAGAAGGCGAAAAATGTGGAAGTGTGGAATGAAGAATACTTTGCGTGGAAGGTAGAATACTTTGAGGGACGAAGGGTGGAAAGAAGAACACTTATAATGTGGAGGGGAGGAATGACGATATATTTGTATGGGCGCGTTGTGGTGGAAAATGAAACCAACACGTCATACTGGTGCCTAAGGCCAAGCCACATGCCTCACGTTACATTCCAGCATGAATATTAGCGACCAATCAAATTCCTGCAGTCTTACTTGCGCCGATGGCGCTATCAATTTGTTTAGCCTGCTTATGCATTTTCGATCACTTGATATTTGGCCACAAAAAATGAAAGGATTGAGTGGCACTATATTCACTGGGCACAATGATCTTGTCAGTATGCGAAAATTTCAACTACAGTATAGTATTATCCAATCCGCTCTATATACAATAAAAATTAAAACAAAAATAAAAATATAATATATATAATATAATAAAAATAATAAGAGCATTCTCCAAATAGAGCAGAATTTATACAATATGTATTTGCATATATCTGTACTGCTCTTTTCTATCTATTCTATATAGTACAAGCAAGACTAGCTCTACCTCTCATGCAGCTGTAAGTCTTTTATTATTACTATATATAATATATATATGATAATTAATGATACTAGTGTCTATTATATCTGTATATCATATAAGTCAGAGATGAATGTTAACAGTAATTTCTATAAGATAATAATTAGATAGATAATTATAAAGCTAAACCACTATTATATATAAAGGAATCCTGAAGAGATAGTATATTAAAGATATATATTACTCAATTAGGCAATTATATATATATATCATATAATTACAGAATTCATTATATATCTAACATCTTGTCTTCTTCTCCTTACATTCAATTATCTTTGCTATTATATAGTTTTACTTATATATTTATTTTTAAAGTATAGTTATTATTATAATTATCAATAATTATAATACTAATATATATATATAAATATATACATATAAAAAATATAAAAAAACTATACAAATTATGCTGATATAATATACTCCTACAACTCTTGCCAGGTCTGCCAAACTACAGATAATGACTTCTTTGTATAATATACTCCTGACTCAAATATATATCTCTTATCTCACAATATAAAAGCTATTGTGACTATCATTATAGTATGTATTGAAGAAGATAATACTATTTTATTAATACTTTTCTAACTCTACAATTGTTGCAATATACTGTGATATCCATCTGAACTCACTGTAAGTATATTCTCTCTAGTGGATTTTATACTTCAGGTTACTATACTACCATAAGTAGATTTTGATAGAGATATCTATATTACTGAGTAAGATCAACTAATTGTCACTCTATACCACTGTCTTGAAAAATCCTAAGCTCTATCTCTTCTAACTACTATTAATAATCTGGTATCTGATCTTAATTATCTCACTGACCCTGAACTTCTGAGTACTGTACCAGTGGCATCTATATTATATCTAGTGTTAATTTTAATTTCAGATATAAGTATACTCACAATGTGAGTTTTAGGTATTCCTGTTTTAGATATTTTCATATCTCAGTCACTAGAGCTTCTCACTCAACAGTCTCTACCTATAATATTCTAGTTAGTTTTTTGGCCATTATTACTATCTGCTGCCTTTCTACTTCTAGTGATAACAAGATCCTCTCTCTATCTACTGATATTCTCCTTACTACATACTCTGGCATCTTATCTCTATTTATAATATCTAGCTACTTTTCTTATATAGTAAGCTCTATAAGACCTCTTATAACTATAACTATACTATTTACCACTATGGCTACTCTGATATATATAAGTATAGTCTCAAATGTGTCATTTTTTCCTTCTGTATACAATAGCCCTAATCTCATTAAGTACTTAAGTATAAACTCTACTATAGTCTCTACTATTCTCTATAATACTTTTCAACTATAAGATTTTGGAAAACTAGTTATCTATTCTTCTTTAGCTCTTACTTCTTATTTTATTGAGGAGATTGACCCTACCACCCTCATGCATATCTTACAGCTATAAGAAGTTACTATAGTCAAGAATTTCTCCTATCTACTTATACTACTTAGTCCTTTATTACTATATTTCAGCATACTCTATGATGTATTTCTAGACCTTACTGACTCAATAGTATTCTTTTGCTATATCTCTGACTTCATCTACCTGAATAGCAATTATCAATAAGAAGTAATACTCAATTATTTCATTAAGTTCTATATATAATAGATTCCTACCCCCTTCTCTTATATATTATTTAGCATGGGCTACTTAAGATAGTAAACTTATATCATTATATCTACTCTCTCAATCTCTATACTGTCTCACTGAGTCTACCTCATCTGTTGCTTATTTACTAAGAAACTCTTCTCCATTATGACTATCTTAGTATAACTAGTCTTATTAGTTATTAAATATATACTATACATTTAACTATATTGATTAGAGTAGTACTATCAACTCCTTTTTAACTTTTTATACTTATCAAAACTGCTCTTACTGATATCTATACTTTTATTATATAATATCCATAGTATATTTAAATGCATATTATAGGATTCTATAGATAAATTAATAAATCTCATTATAGTTCCCTCTTCTGCTATATTAACAAGACCCTCTCTTCTACTTCTTTAATATTAATTTCCTCTTGACTGTCTAATACCTCCTTCTTCTTCTCTCTCACTACACTTCTGATTTCAGCCAAATATATCCTAGATATCTTCTCTCTTTTAATAATCTCTCTTTGAGTTAATATATAGATATTAATATTCTAGAACTTTTCTGATTACTACTTATTATATATAATCTTACTTATACTATATCAAGGTATTTACATTGACTTTATGAGTATATGCTATACTCAAATATATTGCAACTTACCTTCTATATATATCTTTCCTTAAGTAATTTTAGATAATATTAAAACTGAAATTACTACAGGCTATATTGTAGGCCCCTTCCACTCACTCTTCTAAAACTTTCAGACTTCTCTACTGGACATAGTAGTAAAGAAAGATTCTGTCAAACAGTTCTGTATTTACTACTTATTATAGCCCTATAGCATATCAGTCAATGATAGCATTTCACCTGACAATTTTACTCTCAAGTATACAATCTTTAATCAGATACTTGATATCATATAATGATTTGGTAGAGAGATCTTACTCTTTAAGATAGATCTGACTAATATTTTTCAACATATCTTAGTACATTTAGAAGACTAGGAACTTCTTAGCTTTTATTGAAATAACTTTTTCTACTTTGATCAGTTACTCTTATTTGGCATATACCTATTACTATTTCTCTATAATATGTTTAGAGAGATATTTGAATAGCTGTACAAGTACCATAATCTGGAAGATATTATTCAATATATTGGTAATATACTAGGTGCCTGTCACTCTTCTTAGGTATCAGCTCTACTATAGCTCTTCTTATCAATCTGCTTTACTATAGGTTTTCAGTATGAGCTAAGAAGGTTGAAGGTCTCTTGACCTATATTCCTTTTTTTGGATATTGATATAAATATCAATGATATAGAAACATATCTTCTGAAAGAAAAAATCCAAGTAATTCTCACTATAATCTCTAGCTTCTATAGTTATCCTAACTGAGCAACTGCTACAAAATAGAAAATACTCTCACTCATCAGTTCTTTCTTCTTTATATATTGTATTATTTTACAAGGCTGACTCTTTCTCTATTACTTTATTGACATTTTAACCTCTATCACTCACCCAGACCACTATATTAACTTTTGATAGAATTTTTTGTCTTTTTCTAATAATGGTCACAATTTCTTATATTATAGAATAGAGTTGCAATAATTACACCTTAGGAAGAGGTCATTAATGACTAGTTCTAGACAAATATCAGCAGCATTTTGGGCTTTATTGCTTTTTTTTTGATAAAGCTTAGTTTACAATCTCTTAGTCAGCAGAACTCTATTCTAAGAATATTAAATTTAAGAAATTATATACTATTGTGGTTACTACTACTACTTGGGGTCTATATTGGTACTTTTGATATATTTATATATATATAGACAACTAAGTGGCAATGTTATATATATATTAACTTGGGTACTTCTCAAACTTCAAACTCCTTAAGCTACTATACTAACTATGGTTTCTAGGTATATTATATTTATTTCAGTTATGAGTATCATATATCCTCTCTTACCTCAATACTATAACTAATGTATTATCTCATCTTGATTTCTCTCACTTCTATTCTCTTACCTCTTATATAGATCAGACCTCTACTATACTGAGCTCTCTCTCTACTATTGTTTTCTGTCTCTTATATATTATTTCTATAGCTTAGCCTGGCAGGCTCTACATATATAATAGATATATTCTACTAGCTAATATAGCTTCATCAACTTCTATACTACTAATAATCTCTATAACTCAGATAGTTCTATTCTGTCAGTCTCTAAACATTATTTGATTCAATGGATATCTACTCTGGCTATTCAACACCTATGCCCAGATATCATCAAGGTATATCTCTCTGCTATCTGCTCTCTCCATATTAACATCAGTCTTTCTGATCCTTTGGATGACTTGATTCAACTTTTCTAAGTTCTTTAGAGCATCAAATGCTGGCTTGGTAAATCTCTCTCTTGACTATACCTCTCTATCTCTATCTTTATATTAGTATGAATCCTTCCTTTTCTTGACCTCTCTATTGAAAATTACCTTAATTTTACAGTAGCTATTATACTTGTATATTTTGGATTCCTCTAGACAGATAAATTCCTCTGAGACTCTTTGTCATTCAACTCTATTACTAATCTTATTTACTTAGCTATATAGTTCAAGCTCTCTATATACAAACTCTCTTATACGTATCTCTCTGACTATCTCTTTATCTAAAACTGAGCAATTTCAAAGAGATATCACTCTTTACATTACTTGAGTACCTACTGATACTCTATGTACCATTCTTCTCCTCTGAGCTCTCTTTCTCTCTGTTCTATCTGATCACCACTTTTCTGATTACTAGTGATGCTCTATTTTCTCAAATATGGCTCTCATCTGACCTATAGCCCCTTTCACTGCTATTGGGCTCTCAGTATCTACATTTACCAGCTATAGTTTTTATATTGGAGCTGTCTCTAATACTATCAAAGTAGAGTTCTTAGACTATGAGATTCAAATTCTTAGATAGTAGAATAGTAAAACCTATCAACTATATATTTAGATACCAATATCTTATATACTTTATCTTATACCAGCCTTAGCATCATATATATCTAATACTCTCTGATTATATTATAGAATCAGTCTATGATAATCTATATAGGACATACTTACTTGTATTTAGTCCAGACTACAGTAGTGTAGGATTCTATGACTATAATTAAGTCTTCACTACTATAATACAGAATCAGTCTACAGCAATCTATATAGGGTATGTCTATTTCATGTCTTGTCTCTAGACTACAGTAGTGCAGAATTCTATAAGTATAGTTTAGTATGGCCCACTATAATGCAGAATTAGTCTATAATGATCTATATAAGATATGTCTTATGGTATAAGTTCCAAAATTATAGTAGTGCAGAATTCCAAAACCATGGTCTGGTATTTACTCTTCAACTTATCTCTATTCTATTCTTTCACCCATATAAGACTCTTATTTATAAATATATATTCTGGGCAAGCCTAATGACTATAAGGTAAGTATTAATCTCTTTGGGCTAAGTTCTTTGAAACTGACCAATATAATATATTTAAGATAGAAATATTTCTTATACATATATTTGTCCAAATATATAAACTTATACTTATTTAATTTATTATTATATATAATTTAGTATAGTAGTTATAAGAGAGCATAGATTATTAAAAGAGTAAGATAGAGATTTAATAAAGAGATTTCAAAGAAATAGTACTTTAAAGATATTTATTACTTAATTAGATAATTATATATATATATTATAATTATAGAATTCATTATATACCCAACATCTTATCTCCTTCTTATATTTAATTATCTTACTATTATATAGTTTTACTCCCACCTGCCTCTCTATTTATATGTATATTTTATGATAGGTTCTTTGAAACTAACTGATCTAATATATTCAAGACAGAAATATTCTTTATATTTACATTCATCCAAATATACAAACTTATACTCATCTAATTTATTATTATATATAATCTAGTATAAGAGTAATAGTTATAAGAGAATATAGGTTATCAAAGGAGTAAGATAAAGATTTAATACATTATAGTATTCCCTGCCCTATATTTAGCTTGCACATTACTCTTAAATCTGCAAGTGCATGATTTACAATATTATTGATTTTTTGAGAAAGACAAAAGCAGATCTGTCTCATAACCTCTTCTATAGAAAAAAGAGCTATCACCTCCTATGGCTAAGTTTGTAAAGTAATTGATATATAAGAGAATACTTTATTAAGGTACTATTATATTTCTGGAAGAGTTTTCTAGGAGTTCTGAACATTCTAAAAGACTGTTTTCTTAAGATCAACATCAATTTCATATAGAGTATCTCCTCTATACTTATTGATTTTAAGATTGAATTAACATTTCAACCCAAAGTCCTTTTTCAGATTTATTCTAAATATTTAGGATTTTCTGTATTTCATAAAGTTTAAGAAACTAAGACCAGTTTAGTTAAATCAATATATCACTATAGACAATACCCAATTAGGAAATTTTTAGATCTGATTAGGAGTGAGATCTAATATAGTACAGATTTACTTAAAAGTAGTTTGAGAGTTATTAAATAGGTTTATTTACTATTTATAATATTATTATTAGCTAGTACTAAGAGTAGTATTTAATGAGATATTGTATGAAGAAGTGTTCTTAGTTATTTATATTTATTTAAATCTAAATTTCTGAGGTCTGAGAGAGGGGGTATTTATACACCCCTTTCTCTACTACCTTACCAGTCACAATAGTTTGATAAGTCCACTTTCTACAATTATTACCCCCTCTACCTTGAGTTGGTTTACTATACCTGTTGCAGGGTAGTGGAAGGGAGGCAATGGTGATGAGTTGTCCCTTTATCAGTATCCAATCAGTATCTTCTCTACTTTTTCATAGTTTCTGGTATCTTCAGCTATATCTGGAGTATATCCATTTTGGTGTGGCACTTTCTTCCTTTTGCCATCACCAACAAGGTGCTGTCTTGGTGTGTCATTGGTTATATAGAGAGTTGGCCAACCTTGGGCATCAAGTGCTCAGTATAAGTTACCAACAAGTCCTTGGTACCTGTGGTGAGGCCCTCTGGCTTTGGTGAGCTTCCGAGTGAGTATAGTTCTAGTATAGGTGACTGTTTTTTTGGATGATATTGGGATGGGAGAGGAGATGGCCATCACAAATAGAAGGAAGAGCAATTATGGTAGACCAGTAGGGTGTCAGGCTGGGGGTAGTCATTGGGGCTAGAGCAGGTGCTGCTTTGGTGGGGCCTTTTAATTGATGTAGAGTGGTTAGATGGTAGGTGTCACTCTCAGCTTTTTTTAGCAATTCAGCAGGTTAGGCCCCGATCATTGGGGGGGATTGGGGGGCCTGAGGCTACCTATTTTAGGTTTCTTGGCTGCACTCAACTGGAACTGAGAGCTAACATAGCAATGTGATCAAGGCCTGCAGGCTTGAGTAGTGGAGTATTAAAGTTCTCTTTCTGCCTTACATGTAAGTTCTTTACTTACCTCAACTGGAAGAACTAGGCCCTATTTACTGTGATGTACTTTGATGGGTTTTTCTTTGCCTATCATTCTCTTTGAGGTGGTAGGGGCTATTCTATTTGGCTTGAGTATAGCCTTATATATATGTTGGGGTCTTGGGCATGTGCTTTCAGTCATTGGCATATGGCTGGGTTCTCCCTAGTGATAGGAAGAGCATGGTATACAGAATGAGGTATGGGCCACTATAGGCCCTGCTGCATCTGGCATGGTCAAGCTACTGGACAATAGCTAGTCTAGGTTAATGGGGGGGCAGTGCTTGATGGATAGTGGAGGAGGGTTTTGGCCTATATAGTCTAGATTCCTTTCTAATAAAAATCTACAAGACTCTGAGTCTATAAAACAAAAAAAAAAAAAAAAAAAAAAAAAAAAAAAAAAAAAAAAAAAAAAAAAAAAAAAAAAAAAAAGAGGTGGTATTTATGCTAATGGTGGACTATCTAAACTATGCTAAATATGGGTATAGTACTTATGAGTTAGAATATAGTTATATAGTACAAGTGTAAACTGATATATTAAGTGATCAACTAATTTCTAAGTTAGTATATAATATATAGTATAAGGCTAATCTAACTATACTATGACTGCTAAGATATTTATAGTTAGATATTATCTAAATACTCTTTGATGAGATCACTATCGATAACATCATCTCTGATGAAGTAGTTATCTAGGAAGAGTAATTCTTGAATTATATCTCTCTATTCATTTATATAGTAAAATGTTGGAACTATATGACTGTCCCACAGAATAGCATTATCTATCTCATATGCTAGATATGATGTTGATAAGTAAAAAAGGGATATATTGTCTTCACTTTTATCTAATTCACTGTTAGCATACCTTTGGTAAGTTATAGCACTATATATTACAGAGTTGTAGTAAGCTGGTAACTATTCTTCATACATATTATTCATACTTAGAAAGTGAGGTTATAGGTTCAATCTCGAGTGTTGTCTGGAGATATAGATTATATTCTCTGATCTCTTCATTATAGTTAAAGTAATTAGATATAAATGTAGACTATTACTCATATTAGTAGTCATTATCCCAATAAGTCTCATACATAGTGAGAACTATTATAAGTTCATTAATAAGATTGATAGTATTATCAGAGTTGGTAGAGATTCTTGGCTAGAGGACATATTAGTATCAAAGGGATTGTTGTCTTCTACTTCATCATTGTTGAACTAGATTATATTATAGATATCTTTCATGGTATATCCAACTTGAGGCATTTGCAGAATATGGTTATCTAGATAGAAAGGGCCTATCTGTGGTTTGAGTATATTTGATATATTTATTGTTGAGTTCTTGCACCATGTCATCAATTTGGCCATAGGTTAGAGTGGCTATCATTTCAGTGGTAGTAACTTGGAGACAGAGAATAAAGATACTATACTTATAGAAGAGTTCTTGGTATTTATAGCAATGCATGATATTTAGTAGACCAAATAGTTGGCTCTATGTCTAAGCCATCAGTAGGGTGAGTATCTCAAGTTTTGGAGACTATAAATATAGGCTCAAAGGAGTACTGAGAGGTGTACTCTATCTCTTAGGTATAGGAGTCTCACTTGGTATTTTTGGTATGACTATAGCTTTTAGGTTTAGCAAGTTATAAGAATTTCAAGAAATTTAAACAAAATGATAAGATGGCAAGACAGCAAG
Source organism: Jimgerdemannia flammicorona (assembly GCA_003990745.1). Taxonomy (NCBI): domain Eukaryota; kingdom Fungi; phylum Mucoromycota; class Endogonomycetes; order Endogonales; family Endogonaceae; genus Jimgerdemannia; species Jimgerdemannia flammicorona. Next base: position 1,014 of record RBNI01005100.1, on the reverse strand, counting down.
ATGGCAAGATAGTAAGATGGGCAAGATGATAAGATTACAAGATAGATAAGATAGGGAAGATGAGTATGATGGTAAGATATCAAGACAGGTAATATGGGTAAGATAGGCAAAATGAGCAAAATGGGTAATATGGATAAGATAGGTAACAGGAGCAAGATAGACAACAGAGGCAAGATGGGTAAGACAGTAAGACAGTAAGATGGTAAGACAGTAAGATAGTAAGATAGACAAGATGGATGAGATGGATAAGACAGGCAAGATAGGTAAGATGGTAAGATAGCAAGATAGACAATATGGGCAAAATAGGCAAAATAGACAAAACAGATAATATAGGCAAGATGGGCAACAGGGGCAAGATGGACAACAGAGATAAGACAGATAAGATGGTAAGATCTGTATGACAGACAAGATGGACAAGATGGGTAAGACAGGCAAGATAGATAAGATAGGCAAGATAGTAAGATAACAAGATGGGCAAGATGAGCAAGATGGGCAAGACTGACAAAACAGACAAGACAGACAAGACAGACAAGATAGGCAAGATGAGTAAGACAGACAAGATAGCAAGATAGGCATGTTGAGCAAGACAGATAAGATGGACAAGATGGGCAATATGGACAATATGGCCAAGACAGATAATATGGATAAGATGGATAAGATAGATAAGATAGATAAGTAAGACAGGCAAGATGAGCAAAACTAGTAAGACAGATAAGATGATAAGATGGCAGACAGGTAAGATAGGCAAGATAGAGAAGTACTAATAGGAGTAGGCCAGATAAACTAGATGCTAAGTACTTGAGGTAGTTGGAGCTCACAACTCATACTCACTCTTAGATAAGACAGACTAGGTAGGAGGATCTAATTACTTAGACAGTAAGGTCACAACTCACATCCTAAAGATGCTAAGATTATTATTGATTTGAAAATTATATTGAGGCTACCAGTATGATATGAGGATATAGTACATATTTATAGACAGTTAATAAATAGAACTTAGGTCTATAAAAAAAA
>RBNI01005099.1:0-13031 GCA_003990745.1 Jimgerdemannia flammicorona | reverse complement strand
TTTTTGTTCGTAAAAAAAAAAAAAAAAAAAAAAAAAAAATCATTTGTTGACTTGAAGGATTGAATAAATAGAAGAAAAGCCCGTCGAGATTGTCAAATATGCGGCCTCAAAAGGGGCGTGAACATATGATAACAACCCAAGAATGATAGTAGCAAATTAAAACACAAGAAAAAAACACCAAACGCCATCCGCCAAAGTCGCTCAGACTCACTGCAAGGTCATCCTATCTAACACCTCAAACGAATACTCTAAGCTGGTGGGCTCCAAACCCCCTTTTACCGCTCAGTCATCGTCCGAAATGTCATCCAACTTCAACTTCGTCCACAAAAGGGCCTTTAATTCTGAAGCCTCGGCACCTGAAATATTATTCAAAGCCAAAAGAGAATCCAAAAGGGAAGCTGAAACCGAAGCCGTCTTCTTGTCTGGTTTGGTAACACCTTCGCCCTTCTTGGAGACATCGTGCCCATCATGACCACTGGCATCCTTGGCATCCTTCTCGGCATCAGGCCACACTCCTAACGGCCACCTTAACGGGTAGTCCGTGAATTGTACGGCTGCGTCCTTCTCCGCAATTTTCCTCTGCTCCTCTTCTTCTCTTTTGAGCTCGGTATCATGGCTATCCTTGTATTTGCGAATTCTGTCGATATGAGCTGGACAACAAGAATGAAACCATTTCAATTCATACATTTCAATTCATACATTTCGATCGCGAGGAAATGGCAACTCTCTTTACCGAAATACAGAAGCGAAAATCGCAATTACCATAGTATACAACATAACGTGGGAACCATGTCGGGTCGCGGCGCTGGCGGGGCGTCATCAAAAACTGTTCAATTTCCGCCACAAGCAAAGCCATTTCCTATATTGTCGGTAGTGATAGAGGAACAGTTAACATCTACCCATATACAATACATATACAGAAGAGAATCACAATCGCAAAGAGCATACCATAATCCAAGTACGTTGGGCGTCCGCAAGCGTGACAATATAGACGTTGTTCTGCAAAATTAGATAAAACAACATCAGCCTATCGAATTACACGTACATATACCTACAGCTCAAAAATGAACCGAAGTACTTACGAGAAGCGCAACGAGAATATTCAATAGGACGATGGTGGACACAAATGTAAATAAGACACGGAGGAACTCCGACGAGTTGTACTGGCTGTAACCCAGTCCAAGATTCGATAGGGAACTGTAATCCCCGCCCAGGAAGAGAAAGACGCTGTTAATCGCATTCTGCATGTTTGTGAACGTATTTGCATCGGTAGAGTTGCCAGTAGAGTTGCCGTTGTTAAGAAGAAGGAGGAATGAGTACGCAAAGCCGAGGATCGTGATAAGGAGAACGATGAGTAAGGAGCTGCCTTGACGAGAATCTCAATGACGACAATGATGAAAACACCGAGCCTACGGAAGACGCGAAGCTCCAGTAGCAGATGTGCCCACAACCCGAGGATCACAAAACTAGCAATCCAGGTTGGTGGGGGGGTTAGGGGAAGGGTCAAGTCCCACCAGGCGTACGTGAGAGTGAAGCCGAGCTGGATGACGTCGATATAGTTGTATGCTGATTTCAGGTAGTCGCGACCCTGAGCCAATAGCTGATGCAACTCATGCAACGCTAACATGGTTCCCAATGTGACCGTAATAAAAAGCGAGATTCGTCCGGGATATAGGAGTTGGCATCGGTGGATTTGGCAGACGCCACGGAGAAGAGAATAAAAAGAATGAACCTTGCCCAGAACCGATGGCCAGCGAAGGCAACCCATTTGTAGTTCACGACCGCCTCGAGCATCGGCTCGGCGAGGTCTCGGCGCCCGCTGTTCGCGATGTTGACGAATGGACTTCGTGGAACAACGTAGTTCTTGTAGATGGCCTTAAACATCGCCCAGTAACCGTTTTTCATGTTTATGGCATACTCCCTGTATACGCATAGGTCTTGCAGCGAGACATAGCATAGCATGGTGGCCCGTGATGACGATAGTGATGGTTGTGGTGATATAAAATTCGCCCACGGCAGCAGTATCATCCAAAACGGAAATGTGACCATATAAAGAATTTCCGACCATTTCCGTTTGATAAAAGTGTTTTGGGAAAGGCGCATGAGGAAATGTGAACCGTAGGGTGGTAGATGGATATGAATGCACGGATACAAGTGGTTGTAGTGTGTGTAGGTCGTGCCAGGTTCAAATTCCCGGACCTTCGTGCTGTGGCGGCTGTCGTTGAGGAATACCGAGTGATTGTATGGGACATACGAGAGCTTCTTGGCAATGTAACTTGCCAACACTGGATGATGGTTCTGGATCTTATGAAGCACTCCGACAAGAGTCGCAGAAAAACTAGGTTGCTGTGTCTCCCTTTCGGTGATAGTCTTAGCTGATCTCACCAACCGTTCCACAATAGTATAAGTCATCAGCTGAAGGATTTCTTGATTTTCGGTGTTGATGGATGTTGCCAACGGACTTTTCCTGCCTTCTGCGTCGTGGAAGAGAGGTATCCACTTCGAACTTGATACCACTGCTCGAACAATAGTCATAATTTTTCTTAGATTATTGGTGTCAGATCCATCCGCAGCCACCTCTGCAAGCCGTACGAGTAAATCCAGCGGGTTTTGTCCATCAACGATAACATTGAAACAACTCCGGTTGTTCTCGTGCCGCTTTGTCGAAAATCGAAAGGGCAAAATCCATATACAGTTTGTGTGCTTTCCAGTTGATGGTAGGTCTGTGGAATTTTGGATCCCGTCGCAAAAGACAATGGTAGTGCTGCAATAATTGTTTGATGCGCTGGGGCCGTCGCTGGCGGCCGTCCAACATGCCGTCCAAGATGTGAGTGTTTTGCTCTTCAGATTTTGGTGAAGAACCCACCCGAAGTTTGAGCCGTACCAGATCTTTGCTGACTCGTGCGAAAGATTTGGCGCTAATGTCTTTGCTTCTTTTCCAATTCGCGAGTCCATCAAGGGAAATCTTCCAACCCAATAGCTGTACCGAAATTCGTTTCGTAATGTCGGTCCCATCCTCGTATATCATCCAATCGCATAGTTGTGCAGTGACGTCATTGACTCCGTTAATGACGGCGTGCCAACACGTGACGTGTTTGAGATACTTGAAGCCGCGATTCGGATTCGGATTTGATACGATTGTCCCATTCGTCCAAAAACTGGCGGAAGTAATTTGTTCTACTTTGATCCCGAGATCACAGTTTATCACCCAAGCTGGGAGAGGTAATGAGTCCGCCAACGGGTCTAAGTTCTCCAACGAGCGCTCCGGGCTTAAAGAATTGACATCGACATAAAGCGAATCAGCCAAGAGATACTTTTCTCCGGGGCCTGAAGTTGTCGGATACGGTTGACCTTGTGCGCGTTTGAGTTGGATTTCTGCTGTTTGATTGGGGGTGAACTTCCCCGACAACATATCCAAGTCGTTGTAGTAAAGGAATCCGCCAACTTCAACGCCCCCGTGCGTTATCCTTTGTACATTATCCATGTCGACATGGTGAGAATCAACCAATATGCCGGTGTAGGGATCAATATATTTGTACAGAGCGAAGCGCCGACCACCAGATTCATTGGAATCGGCAATAATTTCCATGTAGGCCGAGACGATCTGGAAATAAGGGTAAATTGCACAGGCCGAGAGTAGCAAACCGTGCAATGTCGGGTCTTTGAGTTTTCCGAGGCTATTATATAAACTGATCCACGACTCGATCGCGTGAAAGAGTGAATGCGAAGATATCAAATGCCGTAGCTGCTGCGGCGGTACATCCGTGAGATGTTCGAACAATATCGTTCCTGTTTCAACAGATATTCCTGTAACGTAGTGTTTATCCTGTTTCATTCGTAACATCAAAAGCACTGAGCTGGAGGTTTTCACTACACCAAAAAAACTCGGCGCAAAATCTTCTTGATGATATTTGTCGTGTATGGTGATTTTGGGACTGTGTCCATCTATCGGCCAAATAGTCAATGGTGTGGTGCGAGTTTTGGTGTGGAAGAGGCCGCTTTTAAGTAAAGGCTGCAAGGATGACTGATGGGGAAAATATCTGACATCGAATCTTTTTTTGCGCCGCCAAGTGATCGTGTCGAATGTGACGATGACTCTGTCGTTGTAAACGACGAGATACTTCCCGTCGTCGGTAAAAACCGCACCGCCGTAGAGACTCTTCAGGGTTTCCGGCATTTGGAAGTTGGTGTTTTTAGTGGCAATCAGATTGACTTGTGCGTCCGCACTTAGCGTATTATAATCACATGCATTATCGGACGGCGGTTCGAAGCCCGAGCGGAGGTCTGTCTGGAAGCGGAACACGGTTGATGGTGGAAGTTCAAACATCCCTTGTCTCAAGCACCATTTCGACAGCGCGATGTATTCACCATTGCGAGATATTGATATCATATTGTAGCTATTGGCCGGATGTTTCTGCTTTGCGCTACTAGGCCAAGTTTTTGAGCCCTCCGGATATTTCCATGCGGCAGCATGCCGTCGTTGTTCAGCGTCGCAAAGTGTTTGCCATCGCCGGAAATGTCAACAGCGACGATCGCCAGTTCAGTTTTTGACGGTCTCTGAAAAGACTTCTCATCACTTATGTTCTCATCAGCTATATCGACGGTGATTGGATCTTCGGATTGTGTCCAGCCGATTTCGACCATGGTTTTTTCGGTGTCTGTTTTGAATAGGCCAACCGGTCGAGCCCCAGCGGCGGTGACGCCACCAACTGTGGAGGCAATTGTTGTCACCGATCCAATTGACACCATGCGGTGCGTGACGAAGGTGTGGTCTTCGATAAGAATGTGCGTCTCGACCTTCTCCGTGGATGTAGCGATTGATTCTTCAGTGCCGACGGTCCCTTCTCCTGTAACTTCCTGGATATCGAGCGCCTCGAGATCTGGGTCGGCCATGGCATCGTCTGGATTTGTGGATGTGGTCACGATTTGCTACCAAACGATACGGGCTGAGTGATTTCCACGGGCTGAGTGATTTGCCGCATAGTATGATGCAATTCGGCAGGGTTTATTAGAGAGAATTGTTGGATGCGCAGCTGAATTTGGTAACGAACGGAGTTGGTTTGAATTCTCACCTTGTAAAAGATATGATGAAAGTTGAAAATTTGCTCGTCGAATTCCTCGGTTTGAGTGATATTTCCTGTTACAAGGAATTTTTTTTGGAAATATATATATATAGGTTGCTCATCAGGGAGACTAAATGACAAGAGTTACAAGTACTTACTGTGTAAGCAATAATGTCTGGGTCAATAGATGTATGCCAGTTCACAATTTACGAGACGCCAGTAATGAAATACTGTAGGTTGTGAGCACTCAAGTATTTAACTTTATCCGCGAGTTTGAATTCGGCGGAACGCGTTGTACTGTCCAATGTGTCCTTGTTTGTTTATATCGCCTGCTGGTATGCGGACGTCAAAATGGGGAAAGGGGGAGCTGGGTTCAGCGCTTACACCATTAGCCCGACGCCGAAACAATTTCCGAGCATTGATCATTGATGGACTTTTGTGCCAAGGTTACGCAGCACGGCAGTTTTGCTTACGTAATTGTTCATGAAAGGAAGGAGTCAAGATCACAATGATTGGATTGAATGTACCACTACATTACGTCGCTTCAAGGTTTATCCTTTTTTTTTTTAAAAAAAAAAAAAAAAAAAAAAAAAAAAAAAAAAAAAAAATAGAAAAGAAAGTTCTGTGCCACCCGCGTCCGCAATACTTTATTCAAGGTTTCGATCAAAAAGTATTTAGTGCACGAATATGTATTGTAGAGGCTGTCCTAAATGTCTGATACTATTTACCAAAGGGGAAAAGACTGCTTTTGGCGACCAAAAACCCTTGTTTTGTCTCTCTTCTCAAGCACGACAGTCACGAAGATTGTAACAGGGAATGTTATCACCTATGGTCACAACCGGATTGGTCCTCTTGCAGGTGTAGATCGAAAAGGTAAGAGCGACCGTTGTGGGAGGGTTGGTCACAATGCCGCCTGCAGAAGTTGGACAGAGCGAGGGTCCCGCGCTTGCCATCTGTAGCTTCGGCTGTCATGCTTAAGGTCACCTAAATATTTACCTGCACACTGTTCATCACATTGCCCATTAAATGGACTTGGTGTCCAGCCACAAAATGAAGTCACGCAGCTATAGCTTGCCCAGCCCAGCTAACTGGAGCGATTCATCGGTCACGTGGGGTTTCTCTGTAGAAAAAGCACATGCGGATTGGGATCATTTCTGGCGTTGGGACGCGACTTACGATTGGATCAAACGACGTTAAAGGCTGATGGGAGATAGATTTGTTTGGAACATGTCCGATGAATAAAGATCCGCAAATGTACAATCAGCATTGGAATTGGTAATATAATGAGAGAAAAGCACAACTTTATTATGATGCTAGAGTCCGAATCGGCTATCCATTGTTGCAGAATCCAAAAATGGGATTACACAGAAAGAGGTGGTGTATCTATTTCGGGTTTCGGCATGGTGTGGATTGTAAGCACAAAATGTCTTTTTTTACTAGGTCTAATTGGCCACACTTATCGACAAAACAGCTCTTGCTCACATATATCCTCTTGTTACTTACTATTTCTCAAGTTTGCATCCACACCCTTTCTGCTTCTTTGCACAGCTAAGTGACCTAAGATTTGAATCTCTTTGTTTCACTATATGATTAGATATCTGCGCGTTTTGGAAGGGCTCAGTCAAAATGCAGAGACTTGATTAATGCCAAATTAAACGCAAAAACTTACCTATGTACCACGCCCTCGGTCGAATCCCAAGAGTCCGGCACACACCGAGCCGACTCTTCCCACAAATAATTATATTCTCACCTCGCTACGTCTTCTCGCGGTACTACGATGCCGCAGTACTGCCAAAACAGGGCTCGGAAGCTATAAAGGTTCGAGTCGGTGTTAGGGTTCGTCCCTGAAAGCATCTGGCTGGGGGAACGTTTAATGGAGTCGGTCATAGAGGCCGTTGCCATCATGGTCCTGGCCGGTGTCAAAGATCTCGATAATAATCGATCGTGATGCACGAATGGAGATATTCTGTAGTGAACAGTTTACCGATAACTTGCTTAATGCAGGTCGGTCATCTTGCAATTGAACCTTGACGGGATGTACTACGCCATCCGTAGCTCCGGTGATCGTGCTTAGGGTCCTGGTATTTATTTGCCTGCACTTTTTTCGTGGCATTGCCATTAAGCCTGTCAGGATTATTGAAGGCGAGAAAAACACACGGTGTTCCGAAACATGACAGACCTTTTGCTTAAATTGGATGAGATACGAATATTTGATTATTTTAAAGTGTGATATGCACGGTTCAAAAAATGCAATCACAGAGGGCTAGTAGTAATGAATATTTGTACAAAGTCACTTGTGTCTTTTAATATCAGACAATCTACTAGGTGAAAGCAACAGTGTAGATCTGTTAGCCCCCCTCTGCCTTCCATCTGCCAAGTTCTCATCTGCCATCAAGCTTTCCTTTTATGGGAATGCTACCATCTGATAACACCTCCTTAGACCCTATTACAATGAACAGCTGACACTGCTTTGTGTCAATAGGATTTTTTTTTTTTTTAGTCATTTGGAAATCGTTCGCTCATTGTTTTGTTTTTTTTTTTTTTTTGTCATTTGGAAATCGTTCGCTCATTGTTTTGATTTTTTTTTTTTTGTACTGCTTAACTAGCAAATTGAATAAAAATCGGTCGAATATTGCTCAATTTAATAATGTATTTGTATTAAGTAGTCCTAGACGTGCTGTCTCCTTGGGTACCTGACTCCTGGGAGCTGGAGCGATTCATCGGTCGCGTGGGATTTGGGAAAGTATTGAGAAATTGGACGGTTGGGTCAAATAACGTCAACTGATGGAGACAGTCGCGAACTTCATATCCAGTGGATGTCAGATCTATTGGAATTGGTGGTAAGACATTGAGAGGATAAGCTGCTATCTCTTTGTTGGGCATATTTTTATTATAAAACAGTGAACAGGTTAAAGTCCGAATTGGCTGCCCTTTGTTGCAGAATCCGAAACTGTCATTATACACATTACACAGACGGTGGTGGCGTATCTATTTCGGGTGGATTGGAACCACAAACGTCACTTTTCTTTTTTTTTTACTAGGCCCTGATTGGCTGCATTCATCAACAAAACGGCTCAGCCCCGTCTTCGCTCCCATATACCCCCTTCTTTCTTTCCTCCCACACTTTACTCATCATTTGTCACATTTGCATCCACACCCCTTCCGTTCCGCAACCTGTGCCCTCTTTGCGCGAGTAAGTGATGAGATAGCTGCGTGTTTTGGAAGGGCGCAGCCAAAATGCCGAGACTTGATAAATACGGAATTGAACGCAAAAACAAATCTATGTACCACGTCCTCGGTCGAATCCCAAGAGTCCGGTAAACACCGTACCGACTCTTCCCACAAAGACTTGTATCTTCGCAATATTCTCGCCTCGCTACGTCTTTCACACCGAATGACACCGCGAGAAGAGAATGTTGCCGGGATGCAGGTCTTTGTGGTTCATGTTGCAAGAAGTAGATCAATTCATCCACAACCTCCGCGAGGAGCTCACCGTTCTCAATATCCACACAACTCCAAACACTTAGGTCTAAGCCACGCAAGTCGGGATGTATCGGAACATCCTCTGACACCTGGTACCACAAGCACCGTCATGTGCATGTCTTTCCCTCGTTTAGATCATCTTACTCCCGGATATCCGGGACAGTCTTAAGACAATCTGGTTATGCCGACTGTCTGTACGAAAACGCCGCCGGGTGATATTTTGGATACTTTTTATTGACATTGTTCCAAGTTGTTGGAATGGGAAAGGGGGGACTAAAAAGAAAAAGAAAAGACGGCAATTGCAACATATTGCGTCCCGTTTTAAAACACGTCATTTACTATTACTTAATCATTTTGCGATGCTTCTGGCAACAAAATACGAACTCTCCGTGTATACAAGACACCACATAGCAATCTCCTGTAATCCAGTCTCGCCATCAAAGTTGATCCCTTTGAGTCTCGTAATGGAGCATAGGTTAAATTTGTAGATGTACATCATAGCAGGACGACGCGTTGCCGAACGGTCTTGTTGATGGCCTGTGAAAGAGAGCGATCAATACATACATACTAACAAGAGTGTTCAAATTGGTTCGTTTTCTTGCGGTGGCTCCTTGGTAGACGCAGCTAATGAGATTAGTTAATCCGAACAAGGTATGACATAAAAATGAAAGGGAGCGTTGCCCTGTCGCCCGGGTGCTTATCTGAACGGTGTCGTCGCGACCCTGGAGTGTAATGAAGGTCCTTCTCGCCGACGAGCTTCTTGTATTCGTCGTCGTTCGGGGCACTTGGGAGGATGTAAAAATTGTTCTTCCCTATCGCCAGCAGCACGCTCCACCAATAACAGTCGCGGGTTGCTGTCAAAATGTGAGTGACGTAGCTTCTGCATCACAAGATTACATTTTGTCCCCTCCTTGGAGTGGTAACGTTTATGAGAGTGACTGCAACTAGCCGTTTGATACAGCAGCGAACAGGCCGCGGTCTTACTGGATTCGGGAGGTTGAATGTCCATGACCGAGATAGAAGGCCGGAAGGGGGCGTGAAATTGGAGGTTGAGAGAGGCTCATTAGATGAGCAAAATCAAAACCATACCTTTCACTGTGACGAATCTACTTGCATGATACGTGCCGCCTTACCATCCGTCACTTTTGCACCCATAACCAAAATCATGCGTTATCATTTATGTGATCGAGAGTATTGTCACTATTTGAACATGATGGTCGACATTTTGGCTGGTTTCCATCCGACCTATTCGATTGGTTCTTTGGTGGGCTCGGTCGTGGCTTTATCGAATGTTTGTCAATGCTTTTTATTATTATTCCCGTCGCTGAGTTTTGACGAGTAGCAATGGAAATGTTTGCCGATGGGGGATAACACCATCTGTCCCGCACGATTGAATCTGTCAAATCATCCACAGCTCGTCAACTCCCAGGTGCCCTCTCCACAGGTCTCCAAGGGTTAAGGGCGAGATATAGATCCAAAGGGGTAAGAATATTTACAATATTCGGAGTAGTTACTGCCGAATTTCAAGCTTGGAATCTGTCAGTATACTGAAATTCCGTCTTAAAATTTTGTGGGGATGGTTTTCGTTTTTCTCATTGTCATGTAAATTACGAAGAAAATGTCGTCGTATCTCCTCTACTACTTGTGGGTTCAGTTCATTGTGAATATTGTAATCAAGTTACCATTTCTCCGTCACCTACGGTGTCTAAACTCCTTTGCCGCTAATTTAAGGAAATAGAATTACGCTCTTGCCTCTATGAATCACAGTACAATTGCTTCGTTCACCACGCCATGCGCACTAATTATTGGCGATGATGACTAATCATGGCAAATGGAATCGTAAAAAAAAATTATAGAGACTGGATGTGTCGTAGATGTATTAAGCATGATGTAAAGGTGTTCTTCGATTTCGAATAACGCATTAATTATCCCCAACCTCGACTCCTTTTACGCCGAATCCGATGGACCTCGCTTGACCGATCCCTGGTCTGTCTACCTACCACCGACGATGCCAAGCATCTTCTCTGCATCTCTTTCATGATTTTAAATCCACTCTAGATTTCGTATAACGGGGACAGAGCTCGTTTCTATGCTATAACCGTACGGCGCTAGGGTTTCCCCCGGGATAATTCACCTCATCGTGTCTAAGATGGATTGGACCATCCGGACAGCCATGGTCAAAGTGATGCTTTTGTTTGCCCCCGTCGGCGCAGGAGAGCAATAGCGATCCGGCCTCGAACTAGTATTTAAACAGTATACGGGTGGGGGAGGGGAGGGTGGGTTAGGATCGACGATCGGACTATAAAGTGACTAGGCTCTTTAATACGACAAAACGAATGAGTAAGCCAGTTAAATGAAATCCAGTGACGTATACGATTTTCTGGAATACCATACAAAACGGATTGACTAGACTCAAGCTGTATCATGATATTAGTGTAATAATGAATTGGCATGCGTGTTGGACGCCGTCATTATGTCTCCGGGTCGTAAAAAATATTTTACAGAAGCTGCTGGTTGATCACATGTAAACAAACCCTACCCTTCTCTCGAACCGCCCATTCCCACGGGCAAGCGATACACAGTGTGCCTCCTTCCTTACTTACTCATTTCTTACTTCTCTCTTCATCACCAAATATTCCTACGGCATTCGCTCCGTCAGGCGGCATGCTACGTCTCCGGTATCCCCAGGGCTCTTGGTCCATGAGGAGCAGTACGTGTCGGTGGTGACCCCGTGGCCCATTGCTTGCATGCATGCGTCGCGCTGGACCCCGGTGCGTGCTGAAAAGAGCCCTGTAGAGTTTTCGACTCTTAGCAGCAGCCTCAGCCAAACCCTTTTGCACATGACACGAAATCCTACCTACTTCCTTCCACAAACCCTATTCGCTCGCAACCCTCTACCTTTCACTTTTCTCTGTTACCGGCGGGCCCCGTAAGAAGAGCGGACTCTCGGCGGCTTCTTCGGACCGTGACGCGTACGCGTACCACCTAACTTCTTCACCCACTCCTTCGCACGACAACTTTTGCACATAAGATCGCTGTTTCTTTCCCCCTTTTATTGTTATACTCTTTTTCAGCCCTCCGTCCCCTTTTTACTACCCTCGCCTCTTACCTATACATGGTTGGTGAATAGATTTAGAAATTTTTAAATGTCTCCGCCGCCCAGACGCGAACACTCCCATTTTACGTATATACCTCTCAAGCCTTATCTTCTTCCCCTTGTCACACCACCCCCGACGAGGTGCAATGCATTGGAACTAGTTCCTGCTTTGCTTCAAACCCCGGAACAGGTGTCTGTAATCCGGTGCCTCTAATCGCACTCCTCCGCTCGCGCACGTTTACCTTCTCAGGCCAGCCGTTCGTGCCTGAGGAAGGTGTCCCAAGCGGTTCCCGCCCCCTGTCCTTTCTTTTACTTCCCCACTAAACTCCCCCGCCTCGTTTCCGCGAACTAGTGTAGAGATTGCACACGAGATTCACCGACCGTGTGATTCTTGGAAGGTGGTTCGATTCCACCGTTCGCGAATAGGCAATACCCACACGCTATTGTTTATTCACATACTATCGCATGACTTTCTCCATGTTCGAGTCCGATACAAAATAAAACAATTGACTTTCGCAGCATGGTCTGCACCCGCATGTTCATTGTGAATAATCTTAAGAGGGATGGGGGGACCAGGTACCGAGTGGTGAAATAATGAGAATGTGGTGGGTGCATGCGTGTGTTGGATTACGGATAGAATTTGTGGTTATCGAAATGAAAGGGTGGGAAGTTAAGGAGCTTACTTAGCGGGAAAAATTGTGATTAGAGAATCCGTTGCCACCGTCAGACTTTTGGGAGCAGGTTTTGTAATATATTTTTTTTCGCCCGCATTTTTGTTACCGTAGCGCAGTGTAAATATGCATATGAAAAAGAGCTCAGTCAGGGAGTTTCAGATGAAGGAGCCAATTCTTGATTCGACCACTCCCTCCCCCCCCTTTTTTTTTATGCATGGCCAACAATGACATCTTCCGTTTGCATATACATGCGCAGGCCCCTCCCGTGATTCGTAAACGGCACGAAGAGTGGTGCAGTTGTCCCACAAACGAGTTTTTGTCTATTACTCGAGCGCTATATTTGCGCGCGTGCTGGGCAACCTATTCAACAATACCTTCTCACTGATTCGTTTTTGAAATCCGTTTCACTCATGTAGGTGGGACGACGATAGACTGTGCCGTAATCACGTGATATCTCACGTGGTCAACCGTTGACATCACACTCTCGTTGGTGACATCACAATCTCGTTGGTGACATCACAATCTCGTTGGTGACATCACAATCTGCGAGACAAACAAGTCTTTTCTCGTTCGGAGCACTAACTCCCCATTCTCTTTACATGAACCATCAAACAACGACACTGATATCTAAATATCCAAAGTTATCATGCCAAACTATCATTTATATCAACTCACATTCATTTAGAAAAGAGATGTTTTGTGAATATATCTGGA
>RBNI01005098.1:0-13032 GCA_003990745.1 Jimgerdemannia flammicorona | reverse complement strand
GCGCCTGGAGCTGGGCGAGGATGGAGTCGTCGGAGCCGACGGCTCGGATGGCTTCTTGCCCTTGTCGGCGATTTCCTTGATAACTTGGGTACCGACGGCAATGCCTCCAACGACGGCGATAGCCTCGGCGACTTCATAGAGGATGCTGTCACCCTTGCCGGAGGTGGTGGTGGTGGGGGTCTGGGTGATCTCGGTCTCGGTCTCGGTCTCGGTCTTGGTGATCTCGATGGCAGTGTCGATGTTAAAGCATTCGTCATCGCTGGCGACGAACAGAACCTCGGACGTGGTCTCGGACTTTGTTTCTTCTAGTTCGTCGTTGCTACATGCAGATGGTTTACGTTCGGACGACTTTCCCGAAACAAACATAAACGACTGGTCTGTGTACGTCGATGACGACGTGGTCTTGCTCCGGTTCGTTATTCCCATGTACTCGGCTTCCCTTGCGATGAGATACACCATCGCTTCCGGAATATCGTTGAACCAGGGGCTACACACCAGCGTCTCTTCGCTGTCTCTGAGCCGTTGCAGCACGTCAGCAGTCTTCGGCCTGTCGAGCGGGTTGATCTTCCAACAGTCCAAAATGATCTCCTTGTAGCACGCGGGCGTCCCCGGGACGGGAATCCCACGTAGGCTGACGAAAGGTTCGGGGGAATTTTCCCAGGGCGGGTATCGGGCAGTGAGCTGCCAGAGGAGGATACCGAGGCTATAGACATCGTAACGATGCCGGAGCAGAAAATTTCGGGGGGGCAGTACGCCAACCGACCGATGGTGCGCTTAAAATCGGTGAACTGTTCCGTTAAATTGCTGGCTCCGACGTCGATCAGGAGGGGGGTAGCGTCCGGGCCGGATTTGTTGAAAACAACGTTGCCGGGGTGGAGATCGCGATGAACTAGACCTGTGTCGTGGAAGGAGAGGAGGCACTGTGTGATGCCCACGGCGATCTCGAGGACACGTTTCCAGCTTTGGGGGGGATTTTTGAGGAGGAGACGTTCAAGGGTCCCACCACCAACATACTGCATCACGAGAGAGTACAGTGGTTCCTCGATCATGGAGAGACCTATTATATGAGGCGTTGGGGGCCACTGGGTGCTTCCTTTGAAACGTAAGCGGAGGTTGAGAAGGAGCTGGACGATGGAACCAGATAAGATTAGTTTTCTACAGTGATTTAAACTGGAAACGAATAAATCTAAATAAAAAGTGCACAAAATGCTGGGTAGAACCCTCTTACTTCGTTTTTCAGACTGTCGGTGGGAAAGTTGTCGTACATCATATTCTTCAAAGCCACGACTTTCTCGCCTATCTTGAGGCCTCTGAAGTCTTTGAAATCCACCGTCGCTTTCTCTACAACAGCGAACCCCCCCTCACCGATGAGCTCACGGTTACGAAAGTTCCCTGGCGGGATCCACACAAGGTACGGTTCAAGCCCGTCGAGGCTGAGCTTCTTCAGGTGCAAAGAAAGCGCGGCCTCGTCGCTGCAGTACCACGTCTTCTGATTGGCAATTTCCTCCTTCTGCTTCTTTGTCAGTTCATGGACGAATGCCCCGGATGTTCGTTTGGTGGACGGGATCATAGCAGCATAGTAATAGGCGGGAGAGAATCAAACTGGAGAAGATTTTTATTAATGAGACGCGTGAAAAAAGCAGCCGCAAAATTTCGGCAAAATTTAACCGTAACACAATTATGTCCTTTCGAATCGTAATTATAAAGTGAATATAGTGAATGGGTTTGGTTCCAAGGCCCGCCATTCGCGCTCGTACGCGAAGGGGTCATTTGTTTCACTTCCAGACCACAAAGGATGAGCAGGAGGGATAGTTGCGAAGTTGCTAACGGCTAATTGCTAAGCTAAGTCGAGTCAGGCGCACTGGCGACCGATTGAACTATGTTCATAACTATATGTATTGTATATACCATTGATAGATATTGTAAAAATCATATGAGGCCGAGTGCGAGGGGCACTGGGATGGCTTCGCAGACCTGGTCAGTTCCTTTCAGTTGCAATCGGCGCCGTT
The DNA here is from genome assembly GCA_003990745.1 of Jimgerdemannia flammicorona. NCBI lineage: Eukaryota > Fungi > Mucoromycota > Endogonomycetes > Endogonales > Endogonaceae > Jimgerdemannia > Jimgerdemannia flammicorona. Next base: position 11,023 of record RBNI01005098.1, on the reverse strand, counting down.
GCGATTTGGACGCATAGACGTATCCGGATGGATTATGATGTACCATCATCGGGAGGGATGCCACGAGATAATTGACGGAATAGACGAAGTTTGGTAAATTTTATTGACCAGTGCAGAAAAAATCGATATATTCTCGGACAAAGCCGGCACATTATTTGATGTCAGTATTAAAGAGCACCGTTTCTACGAGTGAGTCCATTTTTTATGCAATTGACTTGCGGTCAATTATCAGAGTTATTGCAAAGCTGAGCAGATGCGAGGGAGTAGTGACAATGTAGGCACGATTATATCATCGCCGGTAACATAGATTGCAAGAGCCTTTGAGGACTGGGATGAGAGAGGATGGTACGGGAGCCATGGGAGCGAGGCCGAGTTTGCGTTTGAAGATGCAGGACCTAGATGGCATTGCAGCTGTAGAGCCAAACATTACGGATGCATTTTTTCTGTGAGATGAGTCGCATCAACCTGTGTGAGGTGCGGAGTCGCGAACATATATGAAAATGATTGAACCACGAGGGTTCAGAGGTGCCAGCCTCTATTTCATTATAACAATCGACAAGTAAAAATATTGTAGAGGGATTAGAAGCAGCAAACTAACCGTCGCTGCGCCAACCACATCACATGGAAGTACGATAGCTCGAATGAACGATCGAATTTGAGAGCGAGTGTTTTATCTCATTGGCAATGATATCGCGAGTGTATAGTGTATTATTCTGAGATATGTAAGCGAGTTCGATGACAGATCTGCCACCGTGAATAATAGGGAATACATAGGTGATTGTTTGGTGGTGATACCTGAGGGAATGGCGATGGTAATTCGGATATGTGAAGAGCTGATTTACAATTTTCAAGTTTTAAGCGAATGATAAGGATTATTGTATATGGTGAGCTATTGACGACGGAAGGATGTCACTTGATTGATACGTTCCTTTGCAATATACACCGTCGACTAAGATTTGAATGGTGTGTGGATCGTGTTAGGGTTGAAAAAAGATTAGATCTGTGTTGGAGAAGCAATGATTACCGCGAAAGCGCATGCCTACAACGACAAACCGTATATAAAGGTACGGATGCACTACCGGATTGATTGCGATCATTTAGCACATTATTTTGCGAGTTTTAAAATCAAAAATATTCTTAGAATACCCACATGTATTGTACACACCTCGCTACCTTACATTACACACCAATAGAAACACTCTGATCCTTGTCGCGGCCCAAAATCAGCAGCACTGACGAACATCTGCAATACATCCGAACGTGGCATGCAGTTCGTATATACATCGAATATCATCCGAAATTTTGCGGATTGTCATTCCTCGTTTGGAAACTGTTCCGCAACCGCAAATTTTCCTTGGTTTTGTAACGCTAGCTCATTACAAGATGTTGCCTCAGGGATATGAATATCATACTATAAAAAAAAAAAAACGACAAATGAGTACCTTAACTACTATGTGAGATAGGAAATAAAATAACTCTTCAAAATAATTTAAGCCTGAACTCTAATGTGGCAAACAGAAAACGGCTCTGGAGAACCTTGACATTCGGTCTGCGGGTCGATGTATGTATATACATTCAAATTTCGACTAATATACATACATTCAGCTCAATTTTCTTTACTGGCCTTTGGAGAGTGAACTTGTTCATGTTAAGGCAATTGATTTATTCTACAATGTATACAGATTCAAGCTTGCGTTCCTCAGCATCCAATGTGTAAATTTAAACCATAATTATATGAATGATTGGCATATCCAGATACAGAGATGTTGGCAATACACAAAAAGCTTATGTCCACTTTAACACTTGCAATGTTTTTTTCAATTCTCAACTCGTCTATCGAAATCCGACTTCTCCGCCAAAATGGCATAGATCCTTTTGACTACGCGGAGAGGTACTTTAAATCGAACTCAGTAGAGTGTCATTGCGTATTCGCGCTGAGCATTCGCTCTCTCGTTTTTTTCCCGGCATACACCAGAGTCATCTTATCCACGTTTGCCCTACCATCCCACTGGCAAAAATGGCATCTCTTCAATTTTGTTGTGCAAAAAATATCACTGCTATTGTATATAATTCCAAGGACGACGGGATGTCCTGTTAACGTGAATTATGCAGAGATCTTGCTGGGCTTGTGTTAATTATCTCGCAAATCTCGGCGACTTTACAATGCGTCTGTTGATTCCCATCTGCCATATCAGTTTGAGCCGTGAAACCGTTGTCTAGGTTGCTTCAATGGCGATGGTGCGAACTGTTCAAAGTATAAATTTAGTTATTTTATTTTATTTTTATTATATATATTCCTATCCCCCGAATGCGCTCGCTTGTGCACGGAAAGCGAGTCTTATTCCTCGCATGAAAACCACCACGTTCAGCATCGTTTTGCTTAGCAGTTTATCTCACCAAGCTGTTCGAGCATCATCGACATCCTCCAGCCCTCCAGTAGTTGCAAGTGAGCGTTGGGCTTCGGCATCGTGCCCATCGCGACGTAGATCGTTTCTAAAGTATCTACAATGACAGCCACGACCTACGAAAATTACATGAAATTCAGTCATGTGATGATAAAGGAGAGAACAACCAATGCGATTACGCGCTGCTGTCATTGACTATAAAAACACTAAGGCCAACTGACCATTACGGCTGTATTCACTAATAAGAACGAACACTTTCCAAAAAAATAAAATAAAAAGAGCTTTAGACGCAAATAATAGTGCAAGTCATTTATAACAGGATCCGGGGATCTGTTTTTTTTTTTTTTTTTTTTTTTGGGTCCTGATTTTATATTAACATACAATTGATTTGAGAAAGTCTGACAACTTCAACTGATATTCTTTGTATATAACTCTGCACGCATACTTAATTCCTTGTTATAATTTAATTTCGGAAACCATGTTATTAATGTCTGAATCGCTCGTACGCAGCTGAAATGGCATGTCGGAATCGAAAGTGCGGTACAGCGAACCTGTCAAGTTGATTGAAAGCGTGGAACGTAGATTACTATTACTTGTAGATCTTTGCGCTGATCTGTTACGCTTTCTGGCTGCGCGCACGAAGTTTTGATATTCCTCTGTTCTAACCCGGCGCGTGAGCCTCAAAATTTTGATCCAATCACGCGTATATATATATATACATATTAGGATTGTTTGCTACACACAAAATGGTACACAGAAATCATGTGCCTCCACACCAAAGTGCAAACAGTTATGCAGAGAACGTCAAATCCCAACTCGGCACAGTCCGATAGCGAGCTTTGTGTCCAGCTGCGACTGGCAGACCTACACAGGACTAGCCCACCCGAACTACACTTACCAGGCAGCATTGTAACGTATCGATGAGAGGATCGTGCTAGCTCTGATTAAATGAAAAGAAACTGCGCTATGAAATATCAAAGCGTACGCATTTTTTAAAAAAAAGTGTCGATCTCGGTCCTGAACCGTCAAGATCCAATATAGCTCGACCAAAAGATCGGGAATATGTATTGCTAATATTCAATTTATAAGGCATACAACTTGGGGCTTTTTTGTAATTAAATAGAATAAATAAATTTTGACGTAGTTAAATATTGATATATCAACGGTTAGGAAAGACAATCATGTGTATGTATTAATGAAGCGGTAGCACAAAGAGATCGTGCCCGTAGTACAAGTACGTAATTAATTACTTTTGTGTGGGCTATTTCCCACGGTGAAAACGATTTTCACGTCTCTTCTCTCGAAAACAATATCAGTATACACCTACCATGTCCTCCTCCAAACTTCCAACTCCATCGCTCGACGAAATCGAGACCTGGGATGAACACAGAGTCTTTGAGCACTTTAGACATCCTGCTCTCCGATTGAAACTCGAGCACGTAGCGATCTTGCGTGACCAGGAAACATACGGAGCTTCTCTCATTCAATTCACCGGAAATGACCTATTGGGTCCTCCTTATAACTTACGTGGAGGGTCTGTGACGATAATTATGAAAGATATTGCCCGTTTGAAAGGTAACTATTCTCAGATATATTATTCCGAGTAACTACAATGGGGGACTCGAGGGGTTGTCATCCCGTAAATGATATCAATTCGCTAACTGAAACGAAAATATTCTATTGGAATCTTGACTAGGAACAGGCAGTCAACAGACATCTACAGAAGGTGTGAGCTCTTTTCTTTGATTGGTTAATTATTGTCTCGGCACAACGTGGAACTCTGTCATTTGTAATCGTATTATAACTTTTGATTATAGCTGTTTCCCGGAACACCATAGAAGATAGCAGAAAGATGGAACCGATGGCTGAAGAGAAAGAGGAAAATCAACTTCACAATGAAAGAACAGGCCTTCTTGAATTAAGGCGTCAGTTTCTCAAGTTCCAGAAGGAACAACTACGAGGTAGTTGGATTATGTAATCACCTTATGCAGCTATTGAAAGGAAAGGGGTTCGGAAAATTTATCAAATGCAAGAGAGTATTCCGCTGATTATAATATATAATTTCACACCCCAGCACCATCTTCCGATCTAGCATTGGTTAGTAGTAACCAATATTATGTGCTGTCAGATTGTCCTATATGTTATTTATACAGCTTCCCGGAATATAATACTATTTTCTCTACATATATGTAGATCATGCGAAACATGAACCATTTCATTTGCAACAGCTTTGATGAACTTTACCACAAGGTTGACAATCTGCCAAAAGTTATGTTTGATCTCCATGATGATATAGTTCCGCAGCTCTTCTTCATCTTTCCCGAGGATGGCATTTGGTGGGCACCATCAATTGATAGCCTCTTCACCAAAAAGTTCTATCTATACTTTCTCTTTTTTTTTTTTTTTTTTTGTTTAACAGATTCAATGTCCCATGAATTTTTATTGGAAGGGAACCTAGACTATATAGGCCAAAACCCTCTCCACCACCCATTAAGTACTGCTCCCCCATTAACTTAGACTAATTATTATCCAGCAGCTCAATCATATCAGATACAGTAGGGCCTATATTGGCCCACACCTCATTCTGTGTACTATGTTCTTCCTATCACTAGGGGGAACCCAGCCATATGCTAACAACTGAAAGCACATGCCTGAGACCCCAATGTATGTATAAGGCCATACTTGAGCTAAATAGAATAGCCTCTGCCACCCCAAAGAGAATGACAGGTAAAGAAAAACTCTCATCAAAGTACATTACAGTGGGTAGAGCCTGGTTCTTTCAGTCAAGATGAGTAAAGGACTTATATGTGAGATAGAAGGAGACCTTCAATACCCCACTACTCAAGTCTACAGGCCTCGATCATATTGCTATATCAGCTTCTAATTCCAGTTGAGTGCAGCCAAGATGCCTGAAATAGGTAGCCTCAGGCCCCTTGACCCCTCCCAACAACTAGGGCCCAACCTGCCAAATTGCCAAAAGAAGCCAAGAGTGATACCTACCATCTAACCACTCCATACTAATCAAAAGGCCCCACCAAAGTAGCACCCACCCCAGCCCTGATAACTGCCCCCAGCCTAGCACCCTACTGGTTCACTGTTATCACCCTTTCTTCTATCTGTGATGGCCATCTCCCCTCCCATCCTGACAATACCTGAAAAACAGTCACCTATACCAGAACTATGCTCGCTGAGAAGCTTGCCAAAGCCAGAGGGCCTACCACAGATACCAAGAATCTACAGGTAACCTATACTGAGCACTTGATGCCCAAGGTCAGCTGACTCTCTACACAGTCCATAACACACCAAGACAGCACCTTGTTGGTGATGGCAAAAGAAAGAAGATGCCACACCAAAATGGATGTACTCCAGATGTAGCCAAAGACACCAGAAACTACGAAAAAGTGGAGAAGACACTGATCTGACACTGATAAAGGGGCAACTCATCACCATTGCCTCCCTCCCACTGTCCTGCAACAGGTACAGCAAACCAACCCAAGGTAGAGGGGGTAATAATTGTGGAAAGTGGACTCAGAAGGTTGCCTACCAAACCATTGTGACTGGTAAGGTAGCAGAGAAAGGGGCACATCTATCATCTATACTTTCTCTGTGAGCACGAAACCATCGAAAACGGTAACACAAAGAAACAATTCCATCTGGGATATCATGATGGCTATCATGTCACCCGACCACGCGAAGTATGTTATTTCATATTCAACATAATTGGCGCTCCAGCTAACACATTACGGATTATTTTCTGCTTAACATACCTCTACTTGAATGTATTTTAGTTTGTAGCTAAATATGGACCATACATACGTACGGTATGTTATCTGCTTCAGTTTGGGCGTCCGAACTCTCTTTGCACGCCATCTAACATTTCTCGTTGCAATATAGATCATGCCCTGTCTATTGCTGGCGGTGCGCTTGGGAGGACGCTTATTGGATTGTGTGCCTGCATTCCGGAAAGTCCCACAGGATGGCGATCAACCCGCTTCACCGACATACCAGGGAACTAGACCTTCAATTTTTACGGACCACGGAATTGAAATCTGCGCGCAAACTGAGAAATATTTTAAGACGTTTAAAGGAAACCTCCAGAAATATATAACTGATGGTACGCCGTCAGTTCCAACGCAAGGAAGAACGCCGGGACTGATGGAAAGACCTGATCTACAAGAATTTCAAGGTGCTGTATATCGACTTTCTCTGATAAGTTGTGCATGCGTCAATTTATATATATATGTTCAGATTCCTTTTCGAATTTCCGTTCATAGCTTATCTTGAAAACTTGGGAGATGGCAACCGACTTGGGAACCTGCAGCGCGTACTCCGTCGTGGGGAAAACGGCAGCGTAATAGTGCGATGGGTGTGCCATTATCACGCCCCAGAATGGAAGACGAAAAACGCTGTTCTGTATCTTCAAACCGCCATCAAGAGCAGCTACATTGGTGGCAGAGTTACGTTTGACGACGGGACTTGGGAGCTGATGTTTGTATTATTTACCAGTCTTCAAAATTTACCATGTGTCTTTCATATTAATGCTCAAGGATTTTTTATTATTATCAGGATTGAGGATTTGTAAATGGAATATTTACATACATTCCGAAATTCGGTGACGCGCGCACTGGCTGATATACCTTTGCGGAAAATCAGGTAATTCGTCTGACTTTAATCTTCACTTGTCTTGAATAACTAATAGTAATAAAATTATAGTTTTGTAGATTGTAAAGAGGTTGATTCTGAAGATATAGAAGCTTTTGTCAATGCTGCAAACATTATTGAAATTCTTGAGTAAGTTATATTAATTTTGTTAAATATATAAAAATAATATTAAATACTAATATATATCTTATTAATAAAATATTTATATAAACTGAAAAATATGAAGAATATATAGTATGTTTCTTTTTTATTTGTATTTATTTAATAATTGATTACTTAATAATAATTGAAAATTTTCAGAATAATAGTATTTAAAAAAAAAATTAATATAGTTGTGAACGTAGTTCAAAATGCAGCAAAGTGGCCATTGCGCTTAACACTTGTGCGTCTAACATTCATCACGCAATGCAACTACCATCTTAGATTAGTCAGTTTCAATTGCTTCCTGCACCCTACCATGCGCTTAAACATTCATGCAACATAATCATGCAATCCACCATCTTAGCTTAGTTAGTTTCAATCGCTTTCTGCACCCTACCTTAGCTAGCCCGAGCTCCAACTGCATGCCCAAGAGTTAGGCAGCAGCCACACATTTCCCTCAACATACTCTAGCAATCGTCATTAGTAATTCGTATCAATCGATTTCACGCACCCCTCCCACCCATCCCCCTTTGGAACAATAAATGTGTGCCCGGCCTCTTCGCATACGAATGCGATTGGCGGGCCTTCGGAAGCATATGCTTCCTTTGAGCCAAACCCATGTCCCACATTAGATTCATTTTATATAGAACACTATTCATCTCACGTTAGCCTCCTCATGTGCGGGACACTTTGTTATTATCTTATTATAAGATTAAAAATATTTTTCAAAAGTATCTGCAACTTTAACAGTTTAATCTTTCAGATATGTTATATAACTGTAATATCTTTATTCAGAATTATATATAATATTTTAATCTATAAGAATTTGTCATAATATTATAAGTAGTAATATTGATAAAAAAAAAAGAGAATGAGAGTATATGAAATTATTTACAAAATTAAACTAGATTACTTTAATATTAGTTATTAACTATTAGCTATATATAATAATTTTATTTCTTTAGATAGTAATATTGGTAAGAAGAAAGCCAGCATACTAGCTGAGACTCTTAAAATAAATACAAGCCTACAAGACCTAAATCTATACAGTATGTAGGAATCTTTTACATTTATCTTTTTAGTGCTCTAGCTGATAACCACTTGTATACATTCTCTGTAGATAATAATATTAGCAATAAGAGAGTCAATACACTTGCCAAAGTACTTAAAATGAACATAAGCCTGCAAAACCTGTATCTAGCCTATATGTAAGAGTAAAATACTTAATATTTTTTGTATTCATCTGTTTAGCTCACAATGATATATTATGTATACATTTCTTTAGGTAATTGTATTGATGATAAGGGAGCTAGTACACTATCTGAATCACTGAAAATGAACACAACCCTCCTAATTCTGCATCTATGGGGTATGTTTTCATTCATCTGTTTAGTATTTCATATGGCAACCACAAGTATATATTTATGTGTTCCTCTGTAGACAATTGTATTGGTGAGAAGGGAGCTGATGCACTAGCCAAAGTACTGAAAATAAACACAGCCCTATAATGCCTGCTTCTAATAAGTGTGTATAAATGAGACATACTATATTTTTGACATTCATTTATTTAGTATTATAGTTAACAGTAATACATATATACATATATTGTATATGTTCTTCTGTAGATAATGGTATTGGTGAGAAAAGAGCCAGTACAATAGCTGAAGTACTGAAAATTAACATGAGCCTGCAAAATCTGAATATAAAAGGTAGAAATAAAGTAAATAATATTTTTGCATTCACCTTTTTAGTATTCTAACTGACCAAAAATATATATGTATACATTTTATATATTCCTCTATAGAAAATGGTATTGACAAGAAGAGAGCCAGCATACTAGCTAAAGCACTAAAAAAGAACATGAGCCTGTAGAACCTGAATCTAGCAGGTATGTAGGATGAAAGCACACTGTATTTTTGGACTCATCTGTTTAGTGTTTTAGGTGACAACAATGCATATACATTTCATATATTCCTATGTAGTCAATGGTATTGGCAAGGAGGAAGCCAGTACACTATCTGAAGCACTGAAAATAAACATGAGCCTGCAAATCCTATCTCTACTAAGTGAGTATCTTCAGATATCAGAGCAGTCAGTGAGATAGATATTATTAATATAGTTGTAACTAGTCTTATAGAAAGAAGTAGCTGGATATTGAGAATAGAGATAAGATATCAGAATAGATTATAAAGAGAATATTAGTAAATATAAAGCAGTTGTAGAGAGAATTCAGTAATATTGAAAAGTAGAAAAGTAGCTGGCCAAAAAAACAGCTAAAAAAATGAGATATATATATAATGGTGAGAGAGTGCTGAATAAGAGGCTCTGATTTCTGAGATATAAAAATATCTGAGACAGAGATATCTGAAACTTAAATAGATAGTAAATAGATATCTGAGACTAGTATAGGATTAATACTAAAAGATGCAAGATTGATGAGATAATCTAGATCTGGATCAGTCACAGGATTGAGAGTAGTGGTTAAAAGGGCTGAAGTTCAGACTTTATTAAAACAGTAGTATAGAGTAGTAATTATCTAATCTTACTCAGCAATGTAGATGTCTTAGTCAAATTCTACAAATAGTGGTAATATATGTTGAGATATAGGAGTAGACAGAGAAGACAGGCCTAGCTGGCTGCTGGGTTTGGTAGATGGATATCAAGTCATATAGTAGTTGTAGAGCTAGTGAAGTATTGAGAGATTAGCTCTATTATTGTCATTATATGCCATGATAGCAGCAAATATAGTAGTAATGTCATATAATAAGAAATATGTATTGGAGTCTATAGTGTGGCATCCAGGAAAATCATCATCCGTATGCAGCACACCTGGCAAAAATTGTGAATCGAGATGTAGTTTGTGTATATGAAATGCCATATTATTATTAGTTTTTTTTTTTTTTTTTGTATAGATGTTAAGGTTATTTGTAATTGTGAGTAAAATGATGGCAATAGTTGATCAGTGAAGATGACTGAGCGTAAGGGGAAGATAAGATATTGGTTGTACAGTTTGAATAATATATGCGATTGCTTAATCGAGTAATACATGTCTTTAACGCGCTATCCCTTCGGGATCCCTTCAGTTATCTGAGCCCAATTTGCTACCAAATGATTTCGGTTATGCGCTGCTAAAAGATAGGAAGGCAAACTGAACTTTACAACCATATTCACTAGCAACCCATCAAATTGAAATGTTTTAGAGCAAGGTTCATTATACCGCTAGAATCCTTATGCGTTCTGTTTGCCAAGAGCGATTCGGGCATTATTTTCATGATTTCCGAAAATAAATATAACAATATGCAATAAAAAAAAAAAAAAAAAAAAAAAAAAAAAAAAAAAAAAAAAAAAAAAAAAAATCTAAACCGCAATCTATAATTAATACAAGTCTGTAATGAAAATTTCGAAACATATGTCATATTCCTCTGATGACAAGGATATTTAATTGCGGATATTTGAAACCGCACTCATCTCGGGTCTTCAGGTCACAGGATGCAACCTTCTTTTCAAGCAATCTGACTTCCTCCAAGAACGCCAGCCTGTAGCAGGCACACACGATTCAAAATCAAAGTGTTGCTCCCTTCCGGCTCCTGGCATGGTCTCTCGGAGGAAAAAAAAAAAAATACATGTATGCAGAAAGATGCTTTCGATTCCTAATTTGGTACGTCGAAACCATAAAGTCTAAGTGCGAAGTAAAGGCTTCAATTCCTAACTCGGTACGGTTAAACTAGAAAAAAAAGAAAAAAAAAAAAAAAAGAAAGAGAGCAAAAAAAAAAAAAAAAAAAAAAAAAAAAAAAAAAAAAAAAAAAAAAAAAAAA
>RBNI01005097.1:0-13033 GCA_003990745.1 Jimgerdemannia flammicorona | reverse complement strand
AAAAACAAAAAAAAAAAAAAGATAAGGCACTATTGCTACAACTACTTTCAAGCAAGCACTTTCTCAAACTGAAGGCTTCTTGGTACACATTATGTACTGAGTCTCTAAGTAATATCTTATTTCCCTAAGTATCTAAAGGATAAGAGAGAAATAGAAATAAGAGTTATTACAACTTAGTACTAGCAGATTACTGAGCCAAGATGGTATCAAGAATATACTTCTGAGAAGTTAAAATAAGACCAACCTTAGACAGAAGTAACTCCCAGAACTAACTGTAGATTCTCTAGGATCAAACTCTCAAACTAGAGCCAAATAAGCTCTTGCTATCAAGACCAGGTAGTATCAGGAAACCACAGACCTAGGGACCCACCAGCTTATAATTAATCAAGTATACAAGGATCTATACCAGGTCTTTAAAACTTTCCACCCAGGACTTAAGAATATAGTCAGCCACTATAGGTTCTCTAAACTTCTCTGTGGCCACATTGGAACCACCAGGACTCCAGAATCTACTGCTATAGCCACCTAGGAATTTCTAGATCATATCTCACTCTCTGCAGCAAGAGAGATAGCTGCTGAGTAGATTACTTCTGACAGATATCATCATACTCCTATCAAGACCTCACTCTACTATAGGCTAGTTGTATACTATACCTCTGCCATAACAAGGTATAAGAACAAGTGAGCAGGCTATCCATCTCTTACTACTGAATAAGAAGCAGACCCATCTACTCAACTAGAACCTAATATTCTCTTTAAAGGACCTAGTCAGTATGAGAATATACTATCTTATCAGGAAAGAGAGTCAGATAAAGGCTCTACAGGATACCAGTCTGATGATAGCTAATAAGAAACAGCAGGTCTAGAAATTTACCAAAGATCTATAGGTCAAGAAGATCAGACCCCAGAATCAATCCAGCCACCTATACAGAGGTTTGGCCTACCATCTCTCATAGGACTATTTGATCTGATATCTAGGAATCAAGTAACCCCAAGTTATACAACACTATAACCTCATCAGATAGAACAATCTTCAAGAGAATCTACCCCCATAGGACCACTACCAATAGTCAATACAATAGTAGATACCAATATTATAGCACTGACTACTCAGCTAGCCATACTAGCAGAGATAGTAGGATAAATTGCTGAACAGAACAAACTAACTAAGATCTTGTGAATCCTAACATTTAGTAGAAAAAACAGTGACATTGAAACCTTCATCAATATAGTTAATACTGACTATTGAGTAAATCAATAGAATGACAATTAAGTGTCTACAGGAATGCTCACCAATAATTAGAATAATACTCTTCAACAGTTGTTTGCTACATCAGCAGCATAAGTGGAAATAGTAGCTACATTTTTCACTGGAATAGCAGCCAAATTCTGACATATTTTGGAAGAACACCCAGTAATCTGGGAAGACTGCTCTCCAGTTAATGGACAGGCACCTGCTCATAACAGACCAGATTGGGATAACTATGAAGCAGGCTCAGGACTCAAGACCCTACTATTGACCAAATTCTGAAATACAGTCTACATATAAGAAACTTGAAACAAACTAGTCCAGATGAAGTTCTATAAGAATGGCAAGGAGAATCTAGAAATCTTTACCACCAGGATGGATGTCTATCTCAAAACTATGGGACTTATCTACCAGGAAAACAATTTGGCCATCAATAGTACCAGAGCTAACTATCTCTTTGCAGCCTTACCAGACTGACTCACTCAGAAGATTAAGAAACAAGGCCTCTCTCAAGGATATTCCCACTACTCATGGTACTTTGCTCAAGTATAAAGAAAAGCCTGTGAAATCCTTGCTATATAGGCTCTACAAAATCTAGAACACAAGAAGGACAATCAATATAGGAGAAATCCCACCAGAAGGAATGATCAAAGGAATGATCAAAGGAATGATCAAAGGAATCAGCAAAACTCCAGAGAACTAAGATCTCTCACTGAGGATGAAAAGAAGCAGCTTTATGAAAAAAGGATTGTACTTTATCTATAAGAAGGCAGAACACATCTCAATCAGATGCCCTGAGAAGAGAAACAGATCAAGTAAACCCAGTAATCAGAACATCACTATTATTGGAGAAGGTCTAGAAAAGAAGAACTCTGAGAATGTTATCAAAGTGTAGAAGATATGATACAAGGCTACCATCCCCACTAAGGCCTATCTCACTGATGTAGGATATAACCTCTATAGTAGCCAAGACCTCACCATCTCACCAAGTATCAATACTACAGTATAAATAGAGATTGCAATACAAGCTCTCAAAGATACATATATCTATCTTACTGAGTGAAGCAGCCTAGCCAAAGAATTCAACATCAGGTTAGGAGGAGGAGTAGTTGACTAAGAATTTACTGGTAAAATCTGTATCATCTTGCAAAATTTTAGAGACACCTCATTTGAAGTCAAAACAGACCAAAGAATTGCTCAAACAATTATTGAAGAAATCTATCAAGATCTCACTATTGAAGAAGTTCCTGAGCTCTCCCAGACAGACTATGATAAGAAAGGGTTTGAATCAATTAATAAATCCCCTTAGTTAAAAGGTTACTACTATGAAGGAAGATGATAAAAACTAGTATAAGAGAATTGCAGATGGTTATATACTATATAGATGATGCTCTCATTCTATCTGAATGTACTGTATGGAATATACATATTAGTGAATGCCATATATACCTCTCTAAAGTTTTCAAAATTCAATCTGAGAAATACTAAGCCCAACAGATTGAGAAACCTAAACAAGACCACCCTCCTTGTGAAGGATGGGGAGAAACTGACTTCAAGGAGACTAATAGTAATTAGGACAATAATGAGAATGAAGAGCTCAATACTATTAAGAAGGAGGACAGTTGCATCAAATTCACAGGCCAAGTCCATAGATAGAATTTCAATATCTTACTTGATAGTAGTGTTACTAGAAACTATATCAGTACTAAGACAGCCAAGAGGATTGGAGTCTGAAGCAGACCAGCTACTGAGAAAAGGAGTATTACCTTTGGTGATAGTAAGACTACACCACTGATCAAGATCTGTAAAGATCTCTTGCTCAAGATTGGCAAATATTAAGAGAAGTTGGACTTCAGTATTGTAGACCTCTCAGGTCCTAAGAAAAGCCTGATTGACCTAGTATAACCCAGATATCAACTGGAGGACCAATGAGATTAATCTGACCCATGAAGGCAGAAAGATCACTCTGACACTCCAGGAAGATACTAACTATCAAGAAATTGAAATCATCTCTGCCATCCAAATGAAGAGACTCTCTCAAAAAAAAGAAAACACCTACTTCATTATACTATACAAGAAGTCACTAAAGCTCTGAGTAGCCCAATCTCAATAGAAGCTCAAGAACTGTTTGAGAAATTCTAAGATATATTCCAGGACCCTCAAGGACTTCTACTCAAGTGCCAAATCCAACATGAGATTAATCTTATTCCAGGATCTGAACCTCTATATAAGAGTATCTATCAACTAGCCCAATCTGAACTCAAGACCCTCAAGGATGAGTTGACCAAACTATTGATCCAAGGATATATTGAACCTAGCTGCTCTCTATTTGGAGCCCCCATTCTGTTTATCAAGAAGAAGGATAGCTCTTTGCAAATGTGTATTGACTATAGAGCCCTCAATAAGATCACTATCAAGAACTGATATATCTTACCTAGGATTGATAAGTTGTTGCACCAAATCTTCAAGGCCAAGACCTTTTCCCTACTAGACTTGTGAAATGGCTACTATCAGATTCTCATTGATGAGAAGGATATTGAAAAGATAGTTTCTGAATACAGTTTGAATACTATTAGTTCTGAGTCATGCCTTTTGGTTTGACCAATATATCAGCAACATTTCAGTATCTAATAAATGACATCTTTGGACCACTCCTCAATATTTGTGTCCTTATATATTGATAATATACTAATCTACAGTGAAACAGTAGAGTTATACTATATCTATCTCAGATAGGTACTAACTCTTCTACAAGAACACTGGCTCTATACCAAGATGAGCAAATGCAAGTTCTATCAAGACCAGATTGAGTATCTAGAATACATCATCTCTACTGAAGATATCAATATGGACACTCAAAAGGTATCAGCCCTCAAGGATATTCTCATCTCTACTACCTTCAAGCTACTCCAGCACTTTCTGAATATTATCAGTTACTACTAAAGATTTATCTAAAGATACTCTGTAATTATACCACTGATCAGTCTGGTCTAAAAAGGAGTAAATATCAAGACTGAATAGATCCCTAAGTATACCCAGACTATAAACTACCTCAAAAGACTCTTTACTGAGGCCCCAATGCTAATTGCACCTGATCCTACTAGGCTATTTACTCTGAATATAGATATCTCTAATATTGCCATTAGGGTAGTGCTTAGTCAAGAAGATCACCCAAGTGGCCTATCTTTCCCAAAAGCTCAAGCCAGCTGAGACTCAGTATATTATCTATAAGAAGAAACTCCTGGTCATTATCACTACATTCTAGGAATAATATCATTTCCTCTTAGGACAACTATTTGTAGCCTATACTGATCACTATACTCTGTAGTATATTTATATATAGTCTATGCTGACTCACAGATAAGTCTGCTGGATGGAAATTATTACTAATTTTGATATAGAAATCAAGTATATTCCAGACAAAACCAAATATGTGGCTAATAGTTTCTCCAGGTATATGGAAGACAAACTTGTCTTTATGGTTAAGGTAATTAGAGATCTTACCCAGATAATTAAGAATAATTATCAATAAGACAGCCCCCTGATGAAATTCCTTCAATTCTGCAAAGACCCAGAGGCCAAGGTCCCAGAACCCATGAGATAAATGTCCAAAAGATTTACTTACCATAATGGACTTATCTACAAGAACTATGACAGAGTGGTTATATCCAATAATGATACTCTGTAGCTCAAGATCATACAGAAACTCCATGACACTCCTGCAATAGGATACTTTGGTTTTAAGAAGACCTACAACCTTCTCTCAAGAGAGTTCTACTGGCCAAAGATGACTAAGAATATCAAAGACTTTGTGGTCTCATATAAGATATGCCAAAGATTCAAAAGCAGTAACAAGCTACTCATAGAACTTCTACAACCTCTACCTATCCTAAGTCACAACTAGGATCAGATTGCAATGAACTTTATTGTCCAGCTCCCCAAGACTAAGACAGGATGGGATGCCATTATAGTATTCATAGACTACCTAAGCAAACAAGTCTATTTTGCATCCACCAAGACCACTGCAACAGTACTAGAGATTATCAAGATTTTTCTCAACCAAGTATTCAGACTATATGGCATACCTAGTACTATTGTATCTAACTAGGATGTGAAGTTTACAAGCAACTTCTGAAAGACATTCTTCTCTCTCTATAGAACTAAGCTGAAGTTCTCTACTGTCTACCACCTCCAGACTAATGGTCAAACTGAGTGAACCAACAGGACTCTCAAGCAGATGCTTAGTATCTTCTGCTGTTACAAGCAGAATGATTGAGATAAGTATCTAGCCTATACTAAGTTTGCTTATAATAATAGTCAGCAAACCTCTATAAAGAAGACTCCATTCTTTCTGAACCATGGTCAACAGCCAAGAACCCCAAGTACTACTGTAAAATCAGCAGTCTCAGTAGTCCAAGATTTGGCTGAGACCATTTCTGACCTTACTCAAATGATAAGAGATACTCTCATAGAAGCACAGGACTATTAGACCAAGTATATGAACTTGAAGTATAGAGAAGTCTCTTATAATATTGGTAATATAGTCATGCTTAGAACAGACCATCTTCATCCAGATATTCTAGTACAACAACCAGTTAAGAAACTCTATGCTAGAAGAATTAAACTATATAAGATTGTGGAAAAAGTCAGCAAAGTTAACTACAAGTTACAACTTCTCTACAATATTTGAGTACACTCAGTATTTCATATCAGTCAACTGGTGGACTACCATGAGAATCCATTTCCTGAGCATATAGTTCCACCACTACTCCTAATTAGGATCAATGATTATGAGGAATTCGAAATTGAGAAAGTACTTGACTATAAGGTCTGAAAATATCCCAAAACAGCCAAGCAGTTTTTCCTCATTAAGTGGAAGGGTTACCCTACCCATAACACTATCTGGAAAAAAGAAAAAGCTCTGGAGAATATATGCAAAGCCCTTCAGAACTACATGGAAACACTCACTCTCCAGCAAAGAAAGGAACTGCAACTCTAAGGCTTAGAGCATACAGTAATAAAAGAAGACACTATATATTTATCTAGAATATACAATATCAAACATTAACAGAAAAAAGAAATATAATATCTAATTAACAAGAAAGATACTCAGGTGAAGGACAATCCAGCATGGTGTAATAAAATACATTTGAATAACCCCATTTCATACCATCTGTATCATCTCTACTGGATGATGATGGATGCTTCATATGGAACTTAGGAAAGCTGACAATGTCAAAACCAATCTAAGTCTATCTATATAATAGATATTATTACTAGAAATTGCCTTAGATTATAAAAAATACTATTTCTGAGAGGTTCAAACTCTCAGCCATAACAATGAGAGCCCTCACCCTAGACAAGAATGGTCAGTTCTCACAAATACATCAACTAGATAAAAAAAAAAGAAAACCAAGATCTGTCAACTCTGTGTAACCACAACTATAGTAGCAATATCTTTGAAATTAGGATTTTCTCATATAACCAGCATATGCTCTGCTTATAGCAATAGATCATATATTCTGCTGAAAAGTATAATTAAATTAAGGTTATACCAGACAGACAAATAAGTATGACAAGAATATACTACAACTCTTATCTCTCTCTCTTTCTATAAAGAAAAGACAAAATAAGAATACCTACTACTTACTATCAAACTGCCCACCATAGCCAGCCTCTCTCAAGCCAGATTGATTGTCTCTTTGGATATATTCAGATTGCTATCCAAGGAAGGAACTGCCACTCTGAGGCTTAACCTCTCTAGCCAGGACCTAGGACAGTATGTTCTTGACCACTATAAACTCATCAAAAGGGCCTACCTTACTACTAGCCACCTAGAGATCTGATATAAATATGAAATTGACTACCAACTTCTCCAATATACAAAGGACCTACCTACTGATCAGATCTCAGACTAACCAACTTGGACAGATATGAGCAAAGACTAACCAAAAAGGTCTATAAAATCATATACCATATATCTTTTACAATCTCCAACCTCAACTATGTCTAACTAAAGGATTTCTAGAACCTCTTCTTCTCCAAAGTTGATGAGCTAGAGATCAAGGTAGCCCAAGAAGCCAACTTCTGAATTATCCTCAAGTC
This sequence comes from Jimgerdemannia flammicorona, assembly GCA_003990745.1. NCBI lineage: Eukaryota > Fungi > Mucoromycota > Endogonomycetes > Endogonales > Endogonaceae > Jimgerdemannia > Jimgerdemannia flammicorona. The sequence goes on along the minus strand of RBNI01005097.1, from coordinate 5,679 downwards.
TACTGACATCAAGCCCCACTAGAGCCTCCTCCTGAATAACAATCCAGATCAATAACTCTAAGATCTCTCTGATCTCTTTAAAGAACTGTTCATCTGAATGAATATCCTTAAGCATAAGGATCAAGAACCCTACTTGGATGGTTACAATCACATTAAATAGAGAACCCCTACCCTAATGTCCATACTAATTTAAGAACCATTTGCAGACCTCATTAACTTCTCTATCCTAGATACTGAGCCATCAGCAACTACCCCTCTAGCTACTGGAGGAAAAGACAATAATACTGAGGAAGATTCTCCACCTTTCTCTCTCCTGGTTCTCAATTTCTAAATCAATGAGGACATTGATTTTTAAGGAGAGAAGGATGTAATAAAATAAATAAACAGATAAGACATGATGAGTGATCATGTGACCTGGTAATGATGTCATCATATGATCAAGTGCAACATATGGCAAATGTAATGAATGATGTAAACAATATGAAATAATGTAAAAAATAATATCCAGCTTATTCCCAACAATTAGTACTAAGTAACTATTATTATAGTAGCTGATTATTACCTAGTAATTGAGATCCTAATCATAAAGTATTTTTTATCACAAACTACCTAACAAAGATTGCAATCACAAATCTCACTATAGTTATCAAATTAGTCACTCATACTTAGTTAGAAATTGCAGACCAACTTGTATAAATACCCCCCAGTTTCTATCTGAAATAAAGCAGTTTTAGTTCAGTTCTTAATAAAAGAATCAAGTCCTCTCTCATATATATACATTCTCCTAAGTCTTAGTAATGATATCTAAGTGACTCTAGTATTTCTGACTAAACTCTAGAAGCCTAGCTAACTTCTACCAGAACTGAGACTGATATATAAATCACAAAGACTTAAGTAAACCAAAAAAAAAAGACTTAAGTAAACTCATTGAATCTGAATTCCAAGATGAATTCAGTCTGTATATAGTAAAAAATAAGACTCTTGAAAGATAGAGTAACTTTGAAAGATAAGACACTACTGCTATCTTTCTCTAGTAATATTCAAATTATATAACCTTTTGGTAATACTTATAACATAGTTTTTGGAGAGAAGAGTCTAGCAATATGGCAACCAATATATATTCTGAGGTGTGTACTGGGTAAGGTGGCCCTAGTACATTTAATTAATAGCATGTAGAGAGGGGCCCTGGCTTGGGGGAGAGCATCAGGGGTCTGCTGGTAGAAGGATATAGATGGAGAGAGAGTAGGGTTAGAGGGCAGGAGATAGAGAGGACAAGTTTTGTGGATGTGGTGAAGGGAGGACAGCCAGCATCTGAGCTAGAGGGCTGGCTGAGAAAGGGCAAGGAGATAGTAAAGATGACTGGACATGAGAGAGTAGCCTTTGGTAGTAAAGACAGTAGAGCTGGAGATATATATAGTAGCTGGGGCAAGTATAATAGCTGATGGTGATGGGACTGCCAATCTGGAAAAAAATCCAGATATGACTGCTGATAGTAGGACTGAGAGGATGGGGCTTGGACAGATGGAAGATCTGGTAGATAGTGTAATGGGTCTGGCAGTAGCTCTATTACTCAAGAAGTCAATCTCAGAGTTTATGGTTACTTTGTACTTCAGGGGCTTGACAGTGATAGTGAAAATAGTGCTGGGGCTGATTATGAAGCAGGTGGCTGGAGCTGTATCTGTGAAGTTCCTGAAGAGATTGGAAGGAGTGGAGATTGGCTTTAAGAAGGCTAGGTCATTGAAGGAAGTGCTAAAGACTGGGCTGACTGTTGGGAAGATATGTATTCTGATGGAATGCTGCTTGAGGTAAGACCCCAGAGTGGTGTAGTTATTGATAAAAGAGGTGCCCACAGTGACTACTAAGAAGACAAGAAGGAGAGTTGAGAAAGTCATGGCTAAGTATAGGGAGGTGGTTGATATTGGGTTCTGGGTCTAGGAGGGGACCTTGTTTCAGACTGGAGATATTGATGTTAGGATTCAGTTAGCAGGAAAGAAAGCTACTGGGAAGGCTAGGAACTGGCCTTCAGTGATGGTTTGGAGGGCCTTCTTGTGCAAGGTGATGAGGGTGAAGGGGAATGAAGAGGAGGAAGAGGATTTTTTAGAAATATTAGAGGAGATGAGTAGTGCTATAGAGTAGAGAACAAAGGCTTAGAAGGAATATGTCAAGTTGATGCATTTGGAAGTAGTAGATAGGAAGAGAATTCATATATATAAGGGGCTGTGGGAAAGGTCCCAAGGATGTAAGAGATAGAGAGAGCTGTTGGTGAACCTGGAGAGCAGGGTGAAGAAGGATGCTAGTAGTATTGAAATTATGGGGAACTAAGAAGAGTGTCTGGATTAGTGAAGATAGAGAGAATATAGGGAAGGGGCCAGTAGTGGACAAGGAGGCAACTGGGTATGACTCTCATATAAATGGTACTTTTGAGGTCTGAGAAGACTCCCCAATCCCTATACCTCTTATTAGGCATAGTCCAGCTTCAAGGGATAGGGTGGCAGAGGATGTGCTTATGTAGAGAGCCCAGTGAGTATACTTTAGAGTTCCTGAGATAGCAAAGAGAGGGCAGGTAGTGGTGGCTGGTAAGGATGAACTAGTGGATGTCTAAGAGAAGGAGTGGAATAAGACTGTGAGTATAGGAGCTAATATCTTAATGCTAGATAGAGGGAGGCCAGCAACTCTCAGAAAGAAGGAGGTGGAAAACCTTTTATGGATATGCAAGATGATGAATAACTTTGTGGTAGAGGAGCTAGGGGAGGTGGATCTGCAAGTGATGAGTGAAGAGTATTGGGTATGTATTCTGCAAGATGAGAGAGTGGTGGAGACACTGAAAGGCAGAGATTCTTACAGTTTTCCTAGAGGAGGAAGGGTATGAGGTTGATAAGGAGAGGAAGGCTGAGCTGGTGGTTGCTGCTAGTGAGTGGGCCACTTTCTGTTGGGCAGAGCAGTATGAGTTATAGCTCTGGCAGGAGACCTGCCTGGAATATCATGAGGATTTTGAGAAGAAGGAGGATGGGGAGCTTGCAGAACTTCTGGTTAGATTGGAGGCTAAAAGGACTGAAGAGGAGGAGGTAGCCACTGACCATGATCTGGACTTGGCTCAGGAGGAAATGAATATGGAGCAGTAGAGAATACACCTATTATTTCACATTATTCCTTATGAATAGTACAACCAACATTTTTTCTCTGAATGTGAATAGGTTATGAGATTTGTTTCAATGATGGAATATTTTTGCTTGGCTGAAGGGATTGGAGGCTGATCTCTTTCTTTTGCAGAATGTCAGATACAAGGATGATTTGAATAAACTGGAATAGATAAAGGAATAAAGAGGGGAGGCAGTTTGGAAGAGCAAGGTTAGGATTCTGATCCAGAAGGGCAGAGGAGAGGTATGAGATGTACAGAACTGGGAAGACAGGCTGGTTTGGAGAGAGTGGATTTGTACTGAGTGAGAGCCAGTTATAGTGAGATCCTGCTACTATCCTGTTGTATGGAGTAAGTATATAGAGTGAATGAAGGGTCTCCAGGAGAGAGGGGCCCTGGTAGAGGCTGGAGTAGATGTGCTTGGTGGGGACTTTAATATGGTCAGAGATACACTGTTGGATAGAACTGATAGAGGGCAGGGGACAGAGGGTAAGAGTGGAGGTTTGGAGGTATGGGAGGAGGTGGAGCAGCTGAGTGTTTTGTTGGATACTGGTAGGGGATTTTGAAGTAACAGAAGGGTATATATACATTGGGCAAGTGGTCTGGGAATAAGGATTAACTGGATTTTGATAGTGGACTGCTGGGGCCTGAATGTTTAGAGGTCACTGGAGGCTGAATGGTATCTGTGGTCTGATTATTGGAGATTGCTGGGATAGAGCTATTTTTGAGGAAGTGGGAATAGACTGGGACATTAGTGTCTCAACTCCTCCTTATTAGACAATAAGGTACTGTAGAATAAGTGGACTAAGGATATTTGGCAGAGAGTGGAGGGGTGGATACAGAAAGGTGCCCCAGTTAGAGTTAGGTGGATGAGACTGAAGGAGGCTGCTAGTGTCTATTGGAGAGAGACTGATAAGGTAACTGGTAGATAGAGAAGAAAGAGAATGTTGTGGGCTTCTGCTAGACTGACAAGGCTGTTGGAAGATTGGACAGATTTGTTGGCCCTGGAGGGGGTGGAGGACTGGAGATTGTTATGGATAAAAAAGGAGGTTGTTGAGTTACAATAGGTATTGTGGAAGGAGGAGAAAGTATAGGTGCAGAGTTTGGTAGCAAGACTACATTGGCAGGGGCTGGAGGAAGGAGAGAGGTCCTCTAAGTTTCTCATGAGAGCTTTTTGGGTGAGGAGAGTTCAGCAGAGGTGGAGGGGGTGCTCAATTCTGAGGAGCTATTGGTGCATAGTATATAAGATATTCTCAGATTATTGAAGGAGAGGTGGTGTGGTTTATGGAGTGAGGAGGAGGGTGGGGCTGATGCTGCCACCATTGATCTTGTCTTAGAGAATTGGCACCTACTATAGATAGAAAAACTGGCAGCAGATCTTTCTCTGCTACCTTACCAGTCACAAGATTTGGTAGGCAACCTTCTGAGTCCCTTTTCCCCTATTATTACCCCCTCTACCTCAGGTTGGTTTGCTGTGCCTGCAAGGGCATAGTGGGAGGAGGGCAATGGTGATGAGTTGCTCCTTTATTGGTGTCAGATCAGTGCTTCCTCCACTTTTTTGCAGATTCTAGTGCCTTCAGCTGTATCTGGGGTGTGCCCGTTTTGGTGCGGCACCTTCTTCCTTTTGCCATCACCAACAAGGAGTTGTCTCAGTGTCTTGGGCTATGTAGGGAGTCAGCTGACCTTGGGCATCAAGTACTCAGTATAGGTTACCTACAGGTCTTCAGTGCCTGTGGTGGGGCCCTCTGGCTTTGGTGAGCTTCCCGGTGAGTGCAGTTCTGGCATAGGTGACTGTTTTTCGGGTGTTGTTGGGATGAGAGGGGAGATGGCCGTCACAGATAAGAGGAAGGGTGATAATGGTGAACCAGTAGAGTGCCAGGCTGGGGGCAGTCATTGGGGCTGGGGTAGGTGCTGCTTCGGTGGGGTCTTTTGATTGATGTGGTGCAGTTAGGTGGTAGGTGTCACTCTCAGCTTCTTTTGGTGGTCAGCGGGGTTGGGCCCCAGTTGTCAGGGGGGGTCGGGGGGCCCGAGACTACCCATTTCAGGTATCTTGGCTGCATTTAACTGGAACCAGGAGCTGATACAACAATGTGATTGAGGCCTGCAGGCTTGAGTAGTGGGGTATTGGGGGCCTCCTCACACCTCACATGTAAGTCCTTTACTCACCTCGACTGGAAGAACCAGGCCCTACCCACCATGTTGTACTTTGATGAGGGTTTTTCTTTACCTGTCATTCTCTTTGGGGTGGCAGGGGCTATTCTATTTGGCTTGAGTGTGGCCTTATACATACGTTGGGTTCTCAGGTGTGCACTTTCAGTTATTGGCATATGGTTGGGTTTCCCCTGGTAGTAGGGAGAGCATGGTGCGCAGAATAAGGTGCAGACCAACATAGGCCCTGCTGCGCCTGGTATGGTCAAGCTGCTGGACAATAGCTAGCCTAGGTTAATGGGGGGGCAGTGCTTGGTGGGTAGTGGGGGAGGGTTTTGGCCTATATAGTCTAGGTTCCCTTCCAATAAAATTCTGCGAGACATGAGTCTGTTAAA
>RBNI01005096.1:0-13035 GCA_003990745.1 Jimgerdemannia flammicorona | reverse complement strand
CCCCCCTATCCTGGGGACCCCAACAAACCCACTACCCAGCCAGTAGATCTCTCAACAACTCCTCCCACCTCAACAACTTCTTCTGCAACCCCATCTATCACTCTTCCTCAAAAACAAAAAGCCAATGACCAGCCAGTCCAACCTACACCACTATAATCCACCCTACAGTGAGCCACTTATTGCCAACACCTCCCACTAATCTAGAACTTAAATCCTCCCATTGGTCTCTCACTCTATCTGGCCTCCTTTTGACACCCAGCTGGTCCCCTATAGCTATCCAAAAGTCCTCCAAAACCTCGCACTCACTCAGCCAATGTTCTGGCATCTGTACAAATCTCCCAGCTTGCCTGATATTATAATACTCCTCACACTCCAGTTGGCCACCAACCACCAGATGCCCAGCATGGAAATTTAACATATATAACATTTCTCCACAGAATTCACCACCAAATCACCCAGAACTTGGAAGGTAGCCACTGCCACACCTCAGCACTCCAGGACCAAATTCCTGCCCAGTCCCACTCCTCACCAATCCTCACTGTCTGCTAACTACTTGGCCAAAGGTTCTGGCCAAGACCCTGCTGATACTTCACCCCATCACCAATGTCAAACTCTGTCAGCAGAGTCCCCCCTAGAAGCAGATAGTCCCACTACCACATAGCAGGGTTCCATATTATCTCTCTCTTATTGCCACACCAGTGTAATCCAATCTGGTGTGCTCCATCCACCACTCTCCACCAGAAGCCCTTATACTGCATCTGCCAGCTTCCATTCAGACCCACCAGAGAAAGCAAGTCACCTGAGGAACCTTGAGGGGAGACTCTCATCTCCCATACCTTCTGCATCAGTGGTACCCAACCTCCTCCCTGTAGTTCAACTGCCCTCTTCAACCACCATGCTCACAGATAGTAAAGATGCTTAGGGAAGTCCACAAGACCTAGGCCTCCCCTAATCACTGGCTCCACCAGGGTATCCCAGCTGATCTGTGACCTTCTTCCTGCCCAAATCCAATCCCTAGCCAGTTTCATCAATCTCTTCACCACCCAGGCCAGAAAGTCTAAGTGATATGCTATATACCACAGCTTGGGGAACCAGTAAACATTCAAGATCAATGTCTGCCCTGCCAGGGAGTTGTGACGACCCCCCCAACCTCTCAGAGCCTCCCCCCAAATGACCACTCTCCTCTCTCACCACACCCTGAGAAGGACTGACCCATATACCAAAAGAAAGATCCCCAGATACTACACCACCTCTCCTGTGGGGACAATTGTTCCAATGACATCTCCTCCCACTAGCCCATTCTCCAACATCATTATCTCACATTTATGCCAATTGAGTTTTGCCCCAGAGTGTGTCTCATACTATTCCACTGTTGTCTTAAGTACCTCAATATCTGTAACTGATCCAAGTCCAACTACCATATCATCCACAAAGGCCCTGACCTTCTACACCACTCCATACATAGAGAGCCCAGTCACCTTCTAGCAGATCCTATCCATCAAAGGTTCCAGTGAAAGGGCATAAAGGATAGGTGACAGTGGGTCTCCTTGAGGTACTCCTCTCCCCAGGGGAAATGCCAAACCCCTGTGACCATTACACATCAGTGCTGCCCTACTTCCCTCCAACAAACCCAATATAGAAGCCCGAAACTGCAGAGGAACACCAATCTTATCCAGAACCTTGCCCAACCATACCCGCTGAACATGGTCATAGGCCTTCTCCTGGTCCAAAAAGACCAGTCTACCATTCAACCCACAAGCCTGGGCCCCTTCTATGATACCATGAACCCAGGCAGTCCCATCTCTAATAAGTCTACCTCCTACAAAGCCCTGCTGCTTCTTCCCTATCACTTGTTGAGCAACCTTCTGTAGTCTTGCCACAATCACCTTAGTCACTATCTTCCAGTCCATATCCAGAAGCATGATGGGCCTCCAGTTCTTCCAGTCCTCTCGCCTGCCCTTGTCCTTGTACAATAAGGCCACCAGCCCCAAGTCCTACTCTCCAATCCACTTACTATTCAGAAGAATATGATCATAGAGGGCAGCTATCTCCCCTAGCACTCCAGGGACCTTCGACATTATCTTCCAGAAGTCCCAAGGTAACCCATCCTCCCCTGGTGCCATTCAAAGCTTAGTTGCTGCAAGGACTCCCAGGATCTCCTCCTCTTGGACTGACAAGATCAAGTCACCCAGTCTCTCCACCTGTGGTGGCTCTCACTCCTCCAGTGTGTCTCCAATTGCCTCTTCCTCTGCACCCCCTTCTTCTTCACTCCACAGACCCTGCCATCTCTTCTTCAAAACCCCCAAGATCTGATGTGTGCCATACACCATATCCCCCTCAGCATCTAAGATCCCATCCCACTGATGTTGCACCCTCCTGGCTTTGTGTAGCCTAGACAAGTATCTAGTAGACTACTCTCCCTCCTCAAGCTCCTGCCACCATAACCTGATAGCCATTCTATGTATATAAATCTCTTCCTCCTCTCTCAACACTTGTTGCAGTTCCACTATCTCCAATTTCACTCTCTCTAACCTCCAATCTTTCACCTCAATAGAAGAAAGCAGATCAGCCTATCCCATCTGCAATCTCACCAGCCTATTTGAAGCACACCATACATGCTTCCTCCTCTGTCTCCCAGCCTCCCTACCAGCTCCTCCCCAATAAACCCTAGTAGTCCCCTTCAACCTCATCCACTGGATACCTATAGACAAACTCTCACACCTCTAGATAAGAACCTTTGCCTGTATGTCCTCCACTCATGAGTCCCACAACCCCTTTTCAGCCAGCAGGGAGGAGTTAAGGTGCCATGTCTGGGTCCATCTCCACTCCCCCCAAACTGCCCCTGCCCCAGCAATCCCCAGTGATCCAACTATGGGCACTACTCTACCTCCAAAGACTTCCAAACATCAGCACCCCAACATTCGGCTGTCAGTATCAAGTCAATCCTTGTATCTAATCCATTCATCCAATGCATGTAGACCCTGGTATTGCCCCACTGTGTTCTGCCCATATCTCCTAAGGAGCTGAGATTCTCCACCTCCTTCCATGCATCCAGGCCACCACTTCTCCCACCTGTATTTCTCCCTCCATCAGTTCTATTCAGGTATATATCCCAAACCATATTGAAATCACTACCCAGAACATCAACTCCTTCCTCCAAGAGAGTACTCTCCTCCAGTAGCTCCTTAATCCATGCAATCCTCTTGCCCCTAACCATAGGGCAGTAGTATGATCCAACTCTCACTGATTCCCACCCAGGTTGATACCAATCTCCCCAGACCAAGCAATCACCCCAGCTTCTGATTCCCCCCAGGTCTCCTCTACCCTTTCTCACTAGAATTGCCACTTTGCCAAACCAAGCAGCAGCCCTACCCCATTCCCTAGTCCACTCTACCTGATTGTTTTCATCCTCACACTGTACATCCTGTAATAAAAAGAGATCAGCCTCCAATCCCTTGAGCCAAGTAAAAATGTTCTTACACTACCCAGAACCCCTTAACCCATTCACATTTAAAGAGAAAATGTTAGTTGTACTATTCATAAGAAATAATGTTATATATTGATCCCATCCTCTATAACTCTGCATTCAACTCCTCCTGTGCTAAGTCCAAGTCATGCTCAGTAGCCAACTCCTTCTCTCCAGCTTCCCATGCCTTCAACTCTCCCAGAAGTTCCACCATTGCCCCATCTTCTCTCTCCTCAAAGTTCTCATGATACTCCAGACAGGCCTCCTACTAGAGCTGCAGACCATGATACTCTGCCCAACAGTAGACAGTCTGCTCACCAGCAACAACTGCCAGCTCCTCCCTTCTCACCTTATCAACCTCATACAGTGACAGCCAAAACTGTAACAATGTTTAGTTATTTTTTATATATAATTATATTATAGCTTCAATATAAATACAATAAAATCCAAATTTTTACCATTAATAAATATAGTATCTTAGCTTTTGAATGGTATATTTTTTATTTTATTTGGATAAATATAGACATTAATATAACCATTTTAAGTTATATTACCATTGTTACAGTTTTTACCCTCTTGGCCATCCAAACCTCTTATTTATTTTTATTTAGTATTTAATATATCTACCTTTGGCTTTATACACTGCTGCAATGCACCTGGGCATACTTTTAATTAATTTGATAAAAACATCTTTAGGAATGTCATTCCATACATGCTGTACATGCTCCCATAATTCCAGCATTCCTTCAGGTGGTTCATCATATGTATTCAACTGTTTTTTAAGTTTGCACCATAAATGTTCAATGGGGTTGAAGTCTGGCGATTGTGCTGGCCAGTCTAACATGTGGATAGAGTTGTTTTTGAACCATTCACATGCCATTTTGGATGTGTGTTTGGAATCATTATTCTGTTGAAAGGTGATCTTTTTTTGATTAAGTTTGTAATACTTGATCATTCAAAGCAATTCATCACCAAGGATACTAGTATATAATTCGGCATTCATTCAGCCCTCAATTTGGCATGCGTATCTGATGCCCTTATACATCATACATCCCCAAAGCATTAATGATCCGCCACTGAATTTTAGAGTTCCAGTCATCTGGTTTGGTTGGAGATCCCACCACTACCTGATTTATGCTATATCCATTTGCATCCATCAGAGCTCAAATGGGTAATCTTCATTTCATCAGAAAACACAATGATTTTCCAGTTGGAAACTGTCCAATACTTGTATTTCATAGCAAATTCATAGCACGCCTTTATGTGGCAAGGCAGCAAAAGGGGTTTCTTTTGCTTCATGTACACTTTGAGGCCAGTCTTTCAGAGCATTCATTTTACTATGCTAAGGCTCACCTTTTTGCCACTTTCTTGAAAGGCTTTTACAACCCTGGTAGCATTATCTGCTTTGCCAGTTGTAACTTAGCGGGTGATCCATGCTTCATCCTAGGCTGAAAACATAGCCAGATGACCACCTTTCAACAAAAGAATATTGTTGCAATATACCATTTTTATGTAGTTTACTGTCATCACACTCACATTGGTTTCTTTGGCAATCTTGTATATAGATAAACCAGATTGCAGTAAGTGGATGATGCAGGTACGAACGTCGATGGAAAGCTTTTTCATTGCTTGAAAATGACAGCAAAACACCATAGAGTGGTAAAGAATGTCTGAAACAACACTGTAGTAAAAGTGGATAATTATAGCCCAACTCAATGATGCATGGTAAACCCAAACAGGTTTGGATGGCCAAGAGGGTCAAAACTGTAACAATGGTAATATAACTTAAAATGGTTATATTAATGTCTATATTTATCCAAATAAAATAAAAAATATACCATTCAAAAGCTGAGATACTATATTATTAAAGGTAAAAATTTGGATTTTATTGTATTTATATTGAAGCTATAACATAATTATATATAAAAAATAACTAAACATTATTACAGTTTTGGCTATCACTATATCCCTCCTCCTCTAGGAAAATTACAAGAATCTCCATCTTTAGTGCCTCCACCACACTATCTCCATGCAGAATCTGCACCCAGTGCTCCTCAGGCATTACCTGCAGGTCCACTTCTCTCAACTCCTCAGCCATAAGGTTATCCATCACCTTACTCATCCACAGCAAGTTCCCTACCTCCTTCCCTCCCAGAGTCCCTGGCTGCCCTGCATCCAATATTGTTGTATCAGCTCCTACACTGGCAGCCTCATTCCACTTCTCCTCTGGGACATCCACCAGCTTGTCCTCACTACCTGTCCCCCTTTTGCTACATCAGGGACCCCAAAGTGTACCTGCTGGGCCCCCTTCATCATCACATCTTCCACAGCCCCTCTCTTTACCACTAGGCTCCTCCTGATAAGAGAGGGGGGGGTGGTATCCAACTCCTGCTCCCAGACTTTGAATGTACCATCTGCATAGGGGTCCTTGTTCAGCACCTTCTCAGCCCCTTCCAAGGTTGCTGCCACCTCCCCTCCTCTTTTACTAGCCCAGACACTGGCTTCGATGCCCCCAGCCTCCTCAGCTCTATCTACCTTCTTCATAGCCCCTCTGCTCATACTTGCCAACAGCTCTCTCTGCCTCATGCACTCCTGGATCTGCTCCCACTTCCCCTTGTCAGTTTGAATCTGCTTCCCATCAACAATCTCCAAATGTATTGACTCCTCATACAATTTCCAGGCCTTCACCCTCCTCTCAACAGTATCACTCAACTCTTCCAGCACCTCCAACAAGTCCTCCTCCTCTACTTCATTCCCTCTCACCCTTGACACCTTACAGCCAAAAGCCCCCTACATTAACACTGAGGGCCAGTTGCTTATCTTCCCAGTGGTCTCCCTTTCTGCTAGTCTAATCCTCACATCCACATTGCTAGTCCTAATGGAGGTCCCCTCTCATACCTGGAAACTGATATCCACTACATCACCATATTCCGCCATCACCTCTTCTACCCTTCTCCTAGTCCCCTCCTTCATCACAGTCACCAGTAGCTGCACCACTCTGGGGTCCCACCTCAGGCAGCACATCATGGGGACCACCATCTCTCCAACTACCACTCCTATCTTCAGTACCTCTTCCAGTGGGACTGCCTCCTCAAAGCCCACCTCGACTCCCTCCAGGTCCTTCAGGAACTTCACCAAGGCTGCCCCAGCCACCTGCTTCAAGACAAGCCCCAAGACCATCCTCATTATCACCACTAAGCCTTGGAAGCACAGTGTCACCACAAACTCTGAGATCGACTTCCTGAGTAATGGTGCCACTGCCAGCCCCATTACACTATTGGCCAGGTCCCCCTTCTACATTGGGACCTCCTGTCCTGTGCCTCTATCAGCTGTTACATCTCTTTTTTTTCCTGATTGTCCCTCACACTGCCATCAGTAGTCCCATCCCCAGCCACCATACCTCCAGCACCTATGCTTGCATCTCCTGCCTGAGTACCTCCCCCCCTCCCTTAGCTCACCTTGCTCTTACCTACAGCAGCACCAGCCCTAGATCCAGCTGGCCACCCACTCTCCTTCATCTTATCTGCAAAACTTAGGGGGCCAGGCCTCTCCCCATCACTACCAGTCACTGGTCTACTTCCAGAATCCTTGCCACCCTTCAATCCCCCAAAGGCCCCCTTCCCCAGACCATAACCCCTCCCTACATGCTGCCAGCTGAAAGCCCCAGGTCCACCTGACCCAGTATACCCATCGGAACTCTTGCTTGATGACATTTTTGTAATATCTTTTCTCCAATTTGTGTCAAAAACCATTGCTTGAAGTTTGTGTAATATGAATTGTATAGGAGAAAGGTATGCTTAAGAAAATAGTCTTCTAGAATATCTAGTCTTTCCAGAAAACTCTTTCAGAACTATATAATAGTACTTTAATAAAGTAACTCTCTTATACTATACCATCAAATAAGTGACAAGGCTGTAGAATTAAAAAATTGGCAAATATCTCTTAAATAATATATTTAAGCATTATGAAGTAGACCTATGTAATATACCTAATATATATTCTCAGAAATAGTATACCTAGGAATTTGAGGGAATGATATCATTCTGATTAAGATAGTAAGCAAGATTAATAATATAATGATAATACTGTACTAGAAATTTAAGATGATAAATATGGGTGATATGTTCTATCTTCTTGAAATATCAATTATATATGATAGACATAAATATACTATATATCTATCATAAGTTATATATATTTAGACTATGCTAAAATAATTTAGTATGAGTAAATATAAATCTATTAGAATACTTACAGAGATATCTGTGAGATAAAGAAAGTCTGATATACTTAAAAATAATAATATCCCCTATTGGCAAGCTGTGGAATCTCTCATATATCTTATACTTAAGATGAGGTCTGATATATTGTATATAGTCAAAAAAGTAGTACAGTACTCATTCCACTATAATAATTCACATTACATGACAATTAAGTATATTTTCAGATATATCAAAGATATAGTAGAGGAAGAAGGCTCAGCAGAAGCCAGGAGAGCAAACCCAGAGCCAGAGTCAAAGTGAACAGATATGTGGAAAGGCATATATAAGGGGGATAAATAAAGAATATAACTGAAAATACATCAGCCATTTATAGCTAAAAAAAAGTGCAGTCCTTATATATAAAATATAATATCACAAAAGAGAAGATATGCCATAATATGAAGATAACCAAATTAGAAACCACATGATAGTTAGAGATAAGTAGAGATAAAGAGAGTCAATCTCAGTTTTAGGATAAAAATCACAAATAAATACAAATAAAACAAATTCAAATAGAGATTAAAAAACATCTGCAGACTCTGGAGAGGTGAGCATGAGTGAGAGATGAGGCTGAAATGGAGTGAGCCATAGCAAGTCTGAGTGAAGTAAGGGCCCATAGATAGTAGAGGGGAGCAAAGTAAAGGCTGAGACCTCAGAGTGAGTGTAAGACCCCAGAGGGGGCAAGGATGTTTTGTAATTCTCTTCAGAAGAACTGAAGGTACCAGAAGGTAATGAAAATACAAAACAAAAGTGATGGATTAAAGAAGAAATAGAAGAAAGGTATAATCTGGAAATTAGAGGATACTGAGGAAGAGACAAAAGTCTATAGCATAAAAGAGAGGAGTGCAGGACAGTATCAGGACATTGTATGACTCAGTAGGTACAATCAAATGGTATGATGAGAATTGAGAATGAGAATGAAGAGAGAATATAGAGTAGATAAAAGGGGAGAGAGAAAAGAAAGGAGAGATAAAGAGGAGAGAAGAGAAGAGCAAACAACAGACTATTTGATAGAAGCAAGCAGATTGCAAATAATAGAAATAGGGTAAGCATGGCAATAGACTAGAAAATTGCTGAGAACCTGAACAGTAGACACTCAGTCAGAATGATAGGAGCAGCAGAGTATAAGATAACAAATCTTACCATAAGTATATTCAAGAAGAGTATGTTGAGAATAATTGGAATAGAAGTCAGAGAACTGTTGTGAATAGGAAAAACAGGATAAACAATAGTTCAGAAGGGAGAAAGAGAAATAGAAAGGTCCAAAAATGAAATACTGATCAACCCAAATATCCAATTAATGGTATAATAAGAAGGGTAGATACTCTGAAACACATGGGGTATATCAATATCAGTAACAGTGAGGACAATGAAGTCATCAACATATTGGTGAAAGAAAATATCTCCAGCTCAGAAAGCAACAGTAAGATATGAAGAAGGATCACATAAAGCATAAAGTTCATGAGCCAGACCAATAAGGTTGGCAAGAGTGGGGGTATAATTCATTTACATAGCAATACCAGAAATCTAGTAAAAGGAGCCAAGGACTAACTCAAAATAATTAGAGTAGCAGATGAGAAGTATAAGCTCGATAATAGAAGTTAATAAAACTAGAGAATTCAAAGAGAAGATAATGGATCCCAGGAAGTGAAGGCAATTATTGATCTTATTAAAATAAATAGTAGTATAGAAAGAAGAGAAATCACCAGAAGCTAAATTTAAAAAATGATGAACAAGCACAATGGTGGAACAAAGGAGAGTGAGCTTCTGAGTATTATAAAGAATAGTATACTCAGACTCAAGACAGTACTGAAGAAGTATCATCCAAGAGAGAAAGAAGTAGGATAACTACTTCAAGATCTCAGTGGTAGGCAAACTAAAAGTAGCTATAATGGGATACTAAGCCAAAATAGACTTGTGAACTTTAGGAAGAGTATAGAAAACTAGAAGAAGAATACTTGGTGAGGACAAAGAGTCCTAAAAGAAGTTAAAAATGGGGTTTGTGAATGGAAAATCTGAAAATGATGTAGTATGGTCAGAGATACCCAAAGAAGAGTGAGAACCTCATCCAATTCAAGAGCACTAGGCTTGTAAGCCTTGGCACAAAGGAGAGCAGAAAGGCCATCAAGATAAAGTAATTTAGAAAAAAGTATAAAATTCTAATTCTTATCTGTGACTATAAGTAAATGCAAAGGTAATTGCTTGACCAATTTAAGTACAATATGCATAGTATGGTCTGAAACTAAGTAAGAGCAAGCATATCTAGAAATGGACAGTGAGCAAGCCATGTTGAGGAATATGCAATATGAAGAGACATTGAGAGGGGGAATCCAATCAATAGAGATATAATAGTAAGAGAGCATCTCACTATAATCTTCAAAGAAGATAGCAAGGTCAAGAGTATGATGTAAGTGTGTGAGATAAGCCAGATTAGTGAAGGAGAATTGAGAGGGAGTTACAGGAAAAACAAAGTAAGGATCTAGAGAAAGAGCAAAGACTTGAAGGAAAGAAAGAGAGTAGTTAGCCAAAGATAAAAGAGGAGACAAAAGTGCTCTAGAAGAAGAATAAACCCAAAAGTTCAAGACAAGCAACTGGGAGAGATGAAGGGGTGACAGTATGAGGAACCACTCAGGGTACACCAGAAGTGACAATGGGATCTGAGATAGGATGGGGATACTGAGGGAGAACTAAGCCAGGGGGAAGTTTAAAAGTAGGAGGACTTCTCCTTTCCTCTGACTTTTTTTGAGAGTGGTGACCCCAATGAGTGGGAGCATACTCCATCAGAATGCCACACCTTGTGGTGACAGGCCTTTGTATAGCCCTTGTACTTAGGGGCATGGATGAAGGAGGAGGAGGAAGAACTGATAGAGGAGACAGAGGGGGAGCAAGCAGCAGAAGGAGCCATGAGATGAGAAATACCACCATGGGGGCAAACTGACTTGGCCCAGTGCCAGTAGACATAATGGAGGTGACTGGAGTAGACAGCATAGGGCCATACTCCAGCAGGGCAAGTACCAAGAGTGTGGCCATGCTTGGGGGCAGAGGGGACTAAGATGGAGGTCTTGGTGGGGGAGAGCAACTGAGAAGAGGCTGTCAAAGCCTTGTTTGGCTTGGTGGGGGCCTTGACAGAGGCCTTGGTAGTAGTGGTGATGAAGGAGTGAACTTTGGTATAGGCATAGCATGAGTCTCAGCATGAATGGCCTCAGAGACTGAGACCTCAGAAGAGGCAGAGGAGAGAGTAGTAGCAGTGACACAAGTAGCAGTAGTAGTATGTAACATTTTCTACTCATGAAGGCAAATAACAAAAGAGGTACCAGTAAGGAGAAAATGAGGACAGCATCAATGTCAGTAGTAGTAGAGAAAATATCATAAACAGTAAAGCCACAAAAAGAGGTAGTATTTAGAAGATGAGAAGAGGTGAGAGCTATAGAGGAGGTATAAGTATATTGGAAGGAGATGGAAGCAGTAGTAGTGGCTGTAGCAGCAGCATCAGCAGTAGTAGACTTGGTTACAATAGAAGCAGCAGACTTAGTGATGGAAGCAGTATGGACCTTCTCAGAGAAGGCTTAGTAGTGGACCTCAGGGAGGATAGAGAACTTGATGGCAGATTGAGCAATAGTGTCAATGTTCTAGCAGAGACAAGCCTTCTTGGCAGAGAGGATAAGAACTGAGTAGAACTGGGAGAGGAGTGAATGACCAGAAGAATAAAGATCCAGAGAGAGGAGAGGATGGTAGATGAGATATAGATCTTAAATAAGACAGTGGCAGAGATAAAAGTGGAGAGAGGGAGAGGAGGAGGAATCTCTTCCATATCTGCATCAATAGAGGCAGCAGGGGCCCTAAGGACAGAAGGTATAGTAGTGGAGGAAGAAGGTCCAGCAGGATTTAGAAGAGTGAATCCAGAGTCAGAGTCAAAGTAAATAGATATGTAGAAAGGTGTATATAAGGGAAACAAATAAAGAATATAACCAAAAATGTATCAGCTATTTATTGCTATACAAAAGTGTGACAAAATATAATATCCCAAAAGGGAATATGTGCTACAATATAGAGATAACTTAATTAGGAACCATATGATAGTTAGAGATAAGTAGAGATAAAGAGAGTGCCAATCTCAGTTGCAGAATAAAAATTACAAACAAATACAAACAAAACAAATTCAAATTGAGATTAAAGAATATCTGCAGACCCTGGAGGGATGAGCATAAGCAAGGGGTGAGGCCAAAACAGAGCAAGCTGTATGAGTCTGAGTAAAGTAAGGGGTTGAAGGTAGTAGAGAAGAGCAGAGTGAAGGCTGAGACCCTGGAGTAAGTGCAAGACTCTAGAGGAGACAAGAATGTTTTTTAATCTCAATTTGAATTTTTTTTATTTGTGTTTATTTGTGATTTTTATCCTGCAACTAGGATTGGCTCTCTCTTTATCTCTACCTATCTCTAACTATTATATGGTTTCCAATTCAGTTATCTCTATATTGTGATATGTCTTCTCTTTTGAGATGTCATATTTTATATATAAGGACTATATTTTTGTATAGCAATAAATAACTGATGTATTTTTGGTTATATTCTTTTTTTGTCTCCCTTAATATATGTCTTTCTACATATCTATTTACTTTAACTCTGGCTCTGGATTTACTCCCCTGGCTCCTGCTGGGCCTTCTTCCTCTACTGCTATATCTCCTACCCTTGGGGCTCCTATCACCTTTATTGATATGGATATGGAAGAGATTCCTCCTCTCTCTCCCCTTGCCTTTATCTCTACCACTTTCTCATTTGAGACCTATATCTCAACTGCTGTTCTCTCCCTCCCTCTGGACCTTTGTCCTTCTAATCATTCACTTCTCTCTCAGTTCTGCTTGGTTCTTGCTCTTTCTGCCAAGGAGCCTTGTCTCTACTGAGATATTGATGCTATTGCTCCATCTGCCATCAAGTTCTCTGTCCTCTCTGAGGGCCCACTGCTAAGTCTTCTCTGAGGTAGTCTGTGCTACTTCCATCACTGCCAAGTCTGCTATCACTGATGCTACCACTATGGCTAGTGCTCCTAACAAGTCAATTTAATCCGGATTGGATTCGGATTGATTTGGATTGAATCCCATCCGGATCAACTCGGATGGGATTCGAATCCCATCCGGATGGATTCGAATCGGATTCGAATCAACCATTGTTTTGATTTCCAAATTGACAATTAAATGTTTACATCAATAACTTGATGAATAATCATCCAAATTTGATGATCTTGGTGTCATTTGAAAGCCCTTAATAAGGCCTATCTAATGATACCAAGAACATTGAAATCCGATCATGCGTT
>RBNI01005095.1:0-13035 GCA_003990745.1 Jimgerdemannia flammicorona | reverse complement strand
TTTGTCAGGGATAAGCTAAATATCGTTTTCCGCGTCGTTTCGCATCGTCCGTCATTCGTAATTCGTATGCCGCGCTCGATCGTATGATGACGTCATCGCCGGGTCACGTGATCGTTCGTCGTTCGTCGTTCGTCGTTCGTCGCGTCCCATCCGTTCGCTCGTTCTATTACAACACCTGATAAGAGGGGTAGGGGTAGGAGAGCCCTCTCAGTCCTCCTCCCAAACCTCTAGTATACCATCAGCATATGGGTTCTTACTGGTCTTCTCCTTATCCTCCCCTGCCTCCTTCTTGTCCTTCCCCTTACCCTTGCTAGCCCAGATACTCACTTCAGCTCCCCCTGTGCCCTTCACCTTGCTTGCATCCCCTAGTGGTCAGTTATCCAGCTTGGCCAGCAGCTCTTTCTGTCTCTTATGCCCCTGAGCCCTTTTCCACTGCTCCTTGGTCACTCAAATCTGCTTTCCATCCACCACCTCCAAGTGTGTCAACTCCATGAAAGCCACCCAAGCCTTCACTCGCCTCTCTATAGCACCATCCAACTCTTCTAGCACTTCCAATAAATCCTCCTCCTCCTCCTCACTTCCCTTCACCCCTGTCACCTTATACAAGATCGCTCCCCAGACCATTGCCAAAGGCCAGTCTCTTGTCTTCCCAGTAGCTTCCTTCCCAGCCAGCTGAATCCTCATATCTACATCACCAGTCCTGAGCAAGGTCTCTTCCCAGACCCTGAATCTAATATCCACCACCTCTCCATATTCTGCCATGAAATCCTCAACTCTCTTTCTCATCTCTATTGCCATCACTGTTGGCACTCCTTTCACCAGCAGTTGGACCACCCTGGGATCCTACTTCAGGCAATGTGTCATTAGAACACACACCTCCCCAACTACCAATCTAACCTTTAGTGCCTCCTCCAATAGTGCTGCCTCCTCAAAACCCACCTCCACTCCCTCTAGTCCCTTCAAAAACTTCACAGATGCAGCTCCTGCCATCTGCTTAGTGATGAGCCCCAGCACCATTTTCACCATCACTACTAGGCCCCAGAAGCACAGTGTAACTACAAATGCTGAGATCAATTTTTTGAGCAACAGGGCCACCACCAGACCCATTACACCATCTGCCAAATCCCCCTGTCTTCTAAGCCTCAGCTGCTCAGCCTCACCATCAGCCATCACATCTGGATTTTTTTCCAGATTGACAGTCCCCTCGCCATCAGCAGTCATACACCTCCTAGCTACTACTCCCCCAGCTCTACTGCCCCCTCTTCCAAGGGCCGCTCCACCCTACACTGTTGCCTTCTCAGCCTCCTTGCCCTTCTTCAGCCAGCCCTCCAGACCTGATGCCTGCTATCTCCCCTTCACTATCTCAGCGAAGCTCGCCCTCCCAGATCCTGAGCCTCTGCCACCTCCTCCTCCCCTTCTACATCCACCAGCCAGCAGCCCCCTCATACCCCCCCCCAGGCCTGGACCCCTCCCCACCTGCTGCCAGTCAAAAGCACTTGGGCCACCCTGCCCAGTACACACCTCAGGTTGCCTGTCAGTCACTATGTTGTTAGTCTCTTTTCTCCAAAAACAATGTTGTAAGTGCCTTCCAAAGGTTGTGTAACCCGAATGGTACTGGAAAGAGGTCTGGTAATTTGCCTTCATTGAGCCAGCATGTTACACTACTACTCTTTCTCTAAATCTCTTTTATCAGATACTACTAATAACTACTCTGAGAGCTCTACTTCTGCTATTAGTATATTTATCTTTCTTTTCTATAATTCATACTATATAATAACTTAAAATACTTTTCATACTATTTTTTAAATAATATATTAGTAAATGAGAATTCTGATAAATATACTGAATTAGAGAGATCTGAGATATTTGGCTGGCAGAATGTTGAGAGAGATTATAATAGAGATGAGTTTTTTCAGTAATGCTAACAGATAGGAGGGAGTTAGAAGGAGTCTATAGTCTAGTATAAATAACAAGAGATCTGGGCTAATAAGCTTTACTGATAAGATAAAGATAGAAAACTGGCCTAGAGGTACTAGAGATAGATAGTAGCAGAAGTTAAATACTGAAAAGACTAGAGAGATATTATCTGATAAAGTAGATATAGAGGCTGTAAGAACTATTGCTAAAGACTAAAGAGTAACTACTGATAGTAGTATAATAAACCTTGAGTTATAGAGAAAAAAGATGTTTTTTTATAAAAATCTGAATAATTTAATATTTTTATAAAAGCTTTTCTTCTTTCACTTTCATCTCATTCTCTAATTTGTATAATATATTATATTTATCTTTATAGACTCACCATCTCTATTACTGAACTACAGATATAATTGTTCTCAAAAAGCTATAAATTAATTCTTAAAAAATAGTAGATTTCCTTCATATTACTTCATTTTTTTAATTAATTCATATTATATTATGAGATTAACTAGCTAAATAGTTTTATCTCAATCAATTACTTGTTTTAATTTTCTAAGCTTTTTGACTAATAAAGTAATAAAAGCAATTAATTTTATTTTAATTATTCATATTTTTATAATTTTAGTAATATAAATAATTTTATATATTGACAGTAGATTAGATTGAGTTTAAACATATAATATCTTTAAATTTATTCTGAATAAAGAGATAAATATTATAATAAAGATATTTCTAGTATTTTAATTCTATAAAAGGAGATATTAGCACTAGAAATAATAAGTTCTTGATTTTTTTTACAACTTTTAGAACCTTGGGTTTCTTAGTTTTCAATAACTTGAATTCTTGAAAAGAGTTATTAGCAAATCCTTAAGCTTTAATTATATCAGAATTAGTACTAGTAAAAAGAAAATACTGAAACTTTTATAGATCTAATAATTTTTTAAAATAAGATTCTAGACTACTTATAATATCAAAATATTAAAAATCTTTATTACTATTACAATATTGAGTTTTATTTAATTTACCAATATTAGACCTTTTTATTATATCTGTAATATGATCAATATAATTTACTGTTGTTTTATAATAAAATCTTTTAATTAGGTCAAAACTATTATTATATTTAAATTAAGTATAGCTCAGGACCATGAAGTTCAATTTAATACTTTTATAATATCCACAAATTACTAAATATAAATAAAACCAAAGGGTAGTATTGTTTTTATTTTATCTATCTATATTATCACAGGTAACTTTTAAATATTTTTCACTCTTATTATTCACTTAATTCTCAAAGATTAGACTAAGTAGTACTCCAAACAAGTAAATTTAATCTAGATTGGATTTGGATTGGATTTGAATTAAATTCCATCCAGATTAACTCAGATGGGATTTGAATTCCATCTGGATCAATTTGAATCAATTATTGTTTTGATTTCCAAAATTAGATAATTAAATATTTACATCAATAACTCATCTAATTTTGATGATCTTGGTATCATTTGAAAGCCCTTAATAAGGCCTTTCTAATGATACTAAGAACATTAAAATCAGATTATATATTGCTGAGCTATTAAGGAAAATGTTCTTTTGAAGAAATTTCCAAAATTGACAAGTCAGATGTTTTCCTTGATATCTCAGCAATATATAATCCAATTTCAATATTCTTAGTATTGTTAGAAAGGCCTTATTAAGAGCTTTCAAATGATATCAAGATTATCAAAATTGGATAATTATTCATTAAATTATTGATATAAACATTTAATAATCTAATTTGGAAATAAAAACAATGGTTGATTTGAATTGATCAGGATACAAGATCTATCAACATCTTTCTCTGGTAATATTCAGATTATACAAACTTCTTTTTTATTTTTTTATTTTATTTTATTTTATTTTATTTTTTTTATAGTTACTTGGACTCTGCCTTTATTACCAGTCTATGAATAAGTATACATCATCACCACCCACTACTCAATCCCCATAAGGGAGCTCCTTCCCACCTCCTCATGAATAAAGATCACCCTCTCACCAACTACTCTAACTCTCCCCCCACTCTGTCCACAAATTTTCTCTACCAAGTGGCACCTCTGACCACCCTGCAGCCCCCAACCAAGCCACCAGCCTGTTAAGGTGTCTTCCATAAGTCTATGCCACTGCAACAGCCAGTCCCCCAAGCCCTATCTTCTCTCATCCTCAAAAACAAATAGCCAGTGACTGGCCAGCCTTACCCAAATAGCCAAAGCCCAGCCTAAGGTAAGCCACTCCTTTCCTATCCCCCCTACCAATCGATCCTTCAAGTCCTCCCACCTCCCCCGCACTTCATCTCCCCTATGCCTTACCTCCAAGCAATCCTCTATTGCCTGCCAAAAGTCCCCCAACACCTCACACTCTCCTAGCCAATGTTTTGGTATCTGTACATAACTCCCTTCCTGCCCTACACCTCATAGTCAAAGCAACCCCCTATGATAAGGTACCCTGAGTGAAAGTTGAGCATTACATTCCTTCACAGCATGCACCACCAGACCACCCAGTACTTTGGTGGCATCCACTTTCTCACTGTGGCACTCTAGGTCCAAATACCATGCCAGTTCCACTCTTTGCCAATTCCAACTCCTTGCCAACCACTAGGCCACAGATTCTGGCCCAGTCCTCTTTGGCATTCCATTCCATCACTAATGTCAAACTCAATTAAAGGAGCACTACCCAGCAGTATATGATCTCACCTCTATATCGCCGGGTCCCAAGCCACCTCCCCTTCATTCCCCTGCCAATGAATTCCAATATGGTATACCCCCTCTGCTATCCTGCACCAAAATCCTTTATATTGCAGTTGTTCAGTATTCCGAAGTCCAACCAATGAGAGGAGATTGCCAGTTGAGCCTCTTGGCAATGACCGTCTCTTCCAGGTCTTCTGCAGTAGGGGAACCAAACCACCTCCTCTCAACTCCACTGCCCTCTTTAGCCACCATGCTCGCAAGCAGTGTAACTGTTTTGGAAAGTCAACCAGCCCAAGACCACCTCTCGCCACTGGTAAGGACAAGGTCTCTCAACCAATCTGACTCTGCCTGCCAGCCCAAATCCATCTCTTTGCCAACTTCATCAATCTCTTCACCACCCAGGCTGGGAAGTCCAGATGATAAGTCAGATACCACAACTTCGGCAGCCAGTAGACATTCAAAATTGAGACCCACCCTGCCAGAGAAAAGTGTCTTCCCCCCCAATCCTGCAGGGCCTCCTCCCAGATTCCAATCCTCTGCTCCCACTAAAGCCTGGGCAGAACTGACCCATAGACTGACAAATAGATACCCAAGTACTATACTGCTTCACTGGTGGGGATGATTGTTCCTATAACCTCCCCTCCTACCAGGCCATTGCTTAGCACTATCGTTTCACACTTGTGCCAATTCAGCTTAGCCCCAGAGTTCTCCTCATACCACTCTACTGTCTTCTTGAGCTCCTCGACATCAGCAATCAATCCCAAACCAACCACCATGTCATCTACAAAGGCCCCAACTTTCCATCCAATGTCACAGACAGAGAGCCCCACTATCCTCTGCCTAATTCTGTCCATAAGGGGTTCTAGGGAAAGAGCATACAAAATGGGAGACAGTGGGTCCCCCTGGGGCACCCCCCTATCCAAGGGGAATGCTACCCCTCTATGTCCATTATACATAAGTACAGCTCTACTCCCTTCCAGTAGACTGACCATTGCTGACTGGAATTGGCACAGAACCCTGGTTCTATCCAATACTTTCACCAGCCAGACTCGTCGCACCTGATCATAAGCCTTCTCCTGATCCAAGAAGACTAGATGCCCATTCAGTCTACAGGCCCTTGCCCCTTTAATAACTCCATGTATCCAGGCCATACCATCTCTGATGAGCCAACCACCCACAAATCCCCTCTGCTCAATACCTACAACTTGCTGGGCCACCCTCTGTAGTCTTGCAACCACCACCTTAGTCACCAACTTTCTGTCCATATCTAGCAACATTATTAGTTGCCAGTTCTTCCAATCCTCCCGCCTTCCTTTGTTCTTATAAAGCAGTGTCACCAGCCCAAGATCCTGCTCCCCCACCCACCTCCCTGTCTGTAGGATAAAGTCGCACAATGCTGTCATCTCTCCCATCACCCCTGGGACTCCAACTATTCGCTTTCAGAAGTCCCAGGGCAGACCATCCTCCCCAGGTACCATATCTGGCATCATCACAGCAAGAACCTGATGGATCTCATCCTCCTGTACAGACATCACCAGGTCACCTAGCCCCTCAACTTGTAGTGAGTGCCAATCCTCCAATATTCGGTCAATAGCAGCAGTATCTGCCCCACTCTCCTCCTCACTCCACAATCCACTCCATCGCTTCTTCAGTGATCCAAGAATGTCCTGTACACCATGCACTAGTACACCATCTGAGTCAAGCACCCCTTCCCACTGTTGCTGTACCCTTCTTGCCCTAAGGGCTCTTGTGAGAAACTTGGAAGGTCTCTCTCCTTCCTCCAGATCCTGCCAATAAAGCCATGCTGCCAAGCTCTGTACCCTTGCCTCTTCCTCTTCCCACAGTACCTGTTGTAGTTCCCCAACCTCCATCTTCGCCCTCATTAATCTTCAATTTTCTTCTCTCTCCAACATTGTCAGCCTTGCCCACTCCTCCAGGAGCCTAGTCAATCTAGTAGAAGTCCAATGCACTCTTCTCCTTCTCTGCTTCCCTGCCTTCTTACCAGCCTTACTCCAGTAAATCTTGGCCATCTCCTTCATCCTCATCCACCAAACCCCAACTGAGGCACCTTCCTGCCACCAGTTCCCACCCTCAGCTAAATGTCTTTAGCCCACTCATCCCACCAGGTCTTGTCATCTTTTTTTTTTTTTTTATAGTCACTTGGTCTCCTTTATTCCACTAGTCTATAGAATTACACTATCCATGTATCTCATCAGTTACCTTAGAACAACAATGAACCCAACTCTCCACTATTTAATAATAATACAAGGAAGGGCCCTACAGCCTACACCTTCTTTCCACCTCACCCCCTTCTTTCCAAGTATGAGGTGCTCCTGACTCCTCTGGACAATGTCAAACACCTTCTTCATAGCCCCCAACTGGTGCCTCTTCCCCTGATACCACCACCCTTGCACCACTTCTAAGAGTAACCCCTTCCACTGCTCCACTAATTCTCCAATTCCCATCCAAGGATCTCTCTTGAACACCCATCGCCAGTACACTGCCATCAGTACCCAGATGCTGATAATCCGACCCAGGCCTCCCCAGATGTCCCCAATTTCTCCCACCAGTTGACACTTGATCACCTGACAAGTGGGGCCCCCTGCCTGCTCACTCTCTTCCCCCCAATAACCTTCTAATATCCACCAAAATCCTTCAACCCCTAGACAAGCTGCCAGAGCATGCTCCGGTGTCTGCACTACTCCCCCATCTAGCTCACAACACCACTCACATTCCCTTACACCTTCATCCACCATCCACCCCATCCTATACCCTAGCATGACATTCCTCCGCAAAAATCACCACCATACCACCCAGAACTTAGGTGGGGCAATCTTGAGTAGAGAGGTCCCCCAACCCCAAATCTGACCCCACTCCCACTCTTCTCCAAACCCAGCCTTCTGCCAACCAACTGGCCACCTCTCAAGCAGACCCATCCGGATCTACTCCATCACCCCAGTTAAAGAGTATTCTACCAATGGGTGGCTGCCAATATGGATTATACCAAATTGCCACCATTGCTGTTCTGGGTCCTCTTCTTCTTCACCAGGCTCTGGGCCCATAAGTCTCATTACTAGCCAAGCTTTCACAATACCCCACCAGAATTCCCAGTAGCACAATCCGCCAACCCTTCCAACCTGGAGCAAACCTTGCATATCCTTCCGAACCTCACTCTGGGGGCAGAACCTAACTTTCCAGTTGTCTATAGCCAGTTTGCTCCAACCCTCCCCTCCTAATTCTGCCATTCGACAACCCCACCAACCCCGAAGTACCTTCAGCTGCCTTCTAAAGTCCACTAGCCCCAGACCTCCATCTGTCTTCAGCGTCACCATTATCTCCCAACTAATCTGTGACCTCCTTCCCTGCCATAACCATCCTTCGACTACCTTCTTCAGTTTCTGTACCACCTATCCTGGAAAGTCCAGGTGGTACCCCAAGTACCACAGCTTCGGTAACCAATATACATTCAAGGCTACAATCCTCCCAACCAAAGAGAAGCCCCTCCCGGACCAGAACACCAAGGCATTCTCCCACTTCTGTATCAATCCACACCACTACTCTTTCAGCAGTACTGTCCCATATACTGAGAACCAGATACCCAAATATCGAACTGCCTCTCCAGGATGGACTAGTTGTCCAAAATATCCATGCTCCTCCAAGCCAGCTCCAAGCTCTATGGTCTCACACTTGCCCCAGTTCAGCTTCACCCCTGCTAATATCTCATACTGTCCTACTCCTTCCTGCAAACTTGCCACATCTTTCACACTGCCTAACCCTACCACCATGTTGTCCACAAAGGCCCCCAGCTTCCAGACCACATCCCCCATCTTCAACCCAGTAAGTCTCCCCTTCAGCCATACCAACAAGAGCTCCAAAGATAAAATATAAATCAGGGGTAAAAGAGGATCCCCCTGTGGCACACCTCGCCCTAAGAAAAACTCTAGGCCACTCCATCCATTCATCAACATTGCAGCCCAGCAACCTCACACCAGACCCATCAGTTTTTGAGCCTCCCCCATGCCAAACCCAGCCTTCCATAGAACTGCCTCCAAGTAGTTCCACTGCACCCTATCATAAGCCTTTTCCTGGTCCAAGAACACCATTCTTCCATCTACTTGCCGGCTTCTACAACCCTCCAAAACATTTTGCACCCAGGCTGTGCTGTCTCAAATCTGTCTCTCCTTCACAAACCCTTGCTGTTCATCACCCACCAATCAGCCAATCCATTGTTGCATTCTCCCTGCCAGGATCTTAGAGACCAACTTCCTATCCATATTCAGTAGCATAATGGGCCTCCAGTTCCACCACACACATCTGTCCCCTTTCTCCTTATAGAGCAGAGTGACTAGCCCTAAGGAGCCATTGCCAATCCAGCAGCCTTCCCCCAGTGTAAAGTTCACCATTTCCATGAGCTATGCCCCAAACTCAGTTTGAAACTCCTTCCAGAACTCCTAAGGCAGTCCATCCTCCCCTGGTGATGAACCAGCCTACACTTTCCTCAGAACCTCCAACACCTCTTCAAGGGTCACCCTACCCATTACTGCCCCACCAATTGCAGGCTCTGCCACCACTGACCAGCCACCAACCAAATTGTTATTATCCTCCAGTACTGTCTCTCTCTCTATCAGCCCTCCATCATCCTGCCATAGGGTGCACCATTGACCAGAGATCTCCCCAAGCATATCTGTGATATCAGTCACCTCAGTTCCATCCTCTCGCAACACCGAAGCCTAGCTGTGCTGCACCCTCCTGGCCTTCAAGATTCCAGATAAGTATTTGGTGGGTCACTCTCCTTCTTCCAACTGCCTTGCTCGCAATCTTGCCAGCAACCCATCCACTACCCTCTCTTCAGCTGCCTTCAAATCCGACTGCAACTCAGCTACCTCCTTGATCAACAGGGAATGTCATTCCCCTGAGGAGTTCTCTCCTTCCAGAAGTCTCAGCTGCCAGTGAAGCCCCTGCTCCACTCTCCTTTCTCTATCCTTCTGCTCCCTTCCAGCTACCTCTCCTACATCATGCCAATATGCACCTGCCAGATATTTAAGTTTCCCCCACCACTGTGCTATTGACTGGCCACTGTTCTTCCACCATGCCACTTTCTGTTTTGCAATTTTAACAAACTGGTCCCACTCCACCTGTCTCTTGAGTAGTGCTACATTAAGTCACCATCTGCCTCCACTGCCACTGACTGCCTGGAATCTCCCACACACCTCTACACCCCAGTGATCTGACCAGGGACACTACCATACCTCTGTTAAATCCAAAACATTACCCAGTATTCTGCTACCAGAATCCAGTCAATCTTCATGCCAACCAAATCCTCACCAACCAGATGCCACCTAGTAAATGGCCCTGACTTCTCACCTTGATGTTGTCATACTCCATCAACCAATCCCATTTCCTTCTCAACTTGAAGCCATCATGAGAGTCCTGTAGAAACCGCCACACCAACTCCACCATCAGACCTATCTAGTGTCCTGTCATGCACCATGTTGAAGTCCCCTCTCAGAATGTCCAGCCCAATCTCATCTTAGCCTCCCCAATCCAGCCAACCTTCCACCCAATGGGTTTGCTCTCTGCCAACCACCGGCAGATATGCAGAGCCAACCACCAGCCCATTGCCCACTCCTCCTTTCAATCTCCCCCAGACCAATCGATCACCATATACCTCAACCTCCTTCAGCTCTCCTCTCCCCAAGCTAACCAAGATGCCCACCTGCTCATTCCACCCTGTACTACCATACCATTTCTTGCTCCACTCCTCATAATCTTGCTCCCCATAGGCCTGAATGTCCTGCAGAAATACCATGTCATACCTCCTGATCTTCAGCCATCAAAATAAATGCCTTTGCTTCACTCTATCATGCAAACCATTGACATTTAGTGATAATATATGTAGACTGTTCATCATCATGAATATAAATGTTTAAAGTTCAACTGGAATTGCCACCACCTTTTCAGCCCTACCACAGATGATTGCCTTCCATTCCTTGCAGATAGCCCTCCAGATATGGGCTCCATTCACACCACTGCAGAAGGCATCCACTCACTCCGATGCCACCTTCCTAATGTCAGCCATATGGTCCTCATCTACCTCATATCCTTCATCATCCAGAAGCACTGCCACAATCACTGTCACCAACTTCGGCCCCTGCAATACCACATTGAGGAACCCTTCCCAGGCCTCCTGCGATCCATTAAATACATCTACTTCCTAGATATCCTCCTCCACAAGTTCCTTGAGCACTGTCTGATACCAGTCATCCACCGTCATCACTATGGGCCCAGGAGTGGCTGGCCTCAGGGTCCTACTTAGCTCCTGCAGCATCTCTCTATCCACTGACACGTTGGAAGCCACATCCACCAGGTCATCCTCCTCAGTGCCCTTCTCCAGCCGTACCACTTCACCTGCCTCTGGGCATTCCCAATGAACATTTGCCACTTCTGCCATGCAAACATCCTCCAACTGGGTCTCTGGTACCACCTCGATAACCTCCTCAAAGCCCCTAGTGTTCGCCTCCTCCTTATCAGCCCACTTCTCCTTTACTGGTACATGAGTGGAGTTCACCACACCCCCTAGTTGCGAAAAGGATACCTCAGCTGTCTCCACCTCTTCCATCTGACTTTTGGCCATCTCTGCTCTTTCCTTTTCCTCCCTTTCCGAACCCTGGAGGACTGTCTGCAGGTACTCCCAGTTTGTCCTTTGCCACCTCTTCCTCCTCCCATCTGTTGGAATCCAGATCCAGTCCTTGACAAACTCCTCCCATCTCCTCTTCTGCAATTCCTTCACAGCCTCTCTCTCCTCTAGGGCAACTAGCAATTCCTCCTCCTCCTGTTCAGAACCCTTCCTTCTTCACACTTTGCACTCCTGCCCTCTGATATGAATTACTTCTGGTCAGTCCCTCCCTTGCTCTGTGGCCTCCTTGTCTTTCAGCCTCACTATCACCTCGCAATTGCTATTCCTCAGCTTGGTCCCCTCCCAGAACATAAACCCAAAGTCAACCATCTCACCAAATGCCCCCAGTGCCTCTGCCACTATTTCATTGGTCTCCTGTCTCCCCAATGTCAGCAGCCCTTCAATCACCAGTCGCACTGCCTATGGGTTCCACCTCAGGCATCTCGCCATGCCAACCTTGATGCTCTTGATGACCAGCCCTTTCTCCAAGGCCTTCACTATCTCCTCCTCCTTGACAAATTCTATATCAACTGCCTCAGCTGATGGGATGAACTTCAGTGACTCTGCCCCTGCAATCTCCTCTCTCACTAGCCACAAGACCTTCCTAGCAGACATCTCCAGCCCCAAAAAATTCGCTGATATGGCCCACATTGATACTGACTTGTGGATGAAGGGACGCACTACTAGTTCACCAGAACCTGCTACCATCATTGCCTTCTTCTTATTCTCTGACACTTTAGCAGTCACCCCAGCCACTGGCCCAGCCCCAGGAATACCAGTCCCAGTTACACCACTTCCAGACCCCTGGCCCCTAGCAGGCACCTGACCAGTCACCTGACCATTCACCTGGCCAGTCACCTGACTCCTACCCCTGTCAACACTATGTCCCCCTTGCCCTACCCCCATGGGCCTAGTAGCCACCCTTCTGCCCCCCATCACTGTATGCCAACTCTCAATGCCAGCCTGCCTCCCCTGACCACCTACTCCTCTTACCCCTACACCAGCTCCAACTGTTACCGCAAAACTCTTGGGGAGATCCAGACCAGGCCTCCTTCTCTCCAAATGCTCAGAGCTTGATGAACCCTGGGTCGATATCCAATGAAAACTCCACCAAAACAGATGAGACTTATTGTATACTGTAGCTAGACTCCTGCCACACCTTGTACACCAGTATAGATGATGGGAAAACTTGAAAATGTGTTGCTTTTTTTTTTTTTTTTTTTTTTTTTTTTTTTTTTTTTTATAGTCACTTGGACTCCCTTTATTACCTGAATCTATAATAATATTAATACAGCCTAAGCCTCAACCGATCCCACAGGGCCCCCCCCCTTCCGTAGGACCTACAAATGATACCTCATCCACCCTCACCACCACTCTACTACCACTCTTCGCCACAATCCTCCTTACTAATCCCTTACACTTTCCCCCCTTGGGGCCCCACCCAATCCACCATGCCTTAAAGAGCTCTAACATCAGCTCCTCCCACCTCACTAACCGCAGGCTCACCGGCCTCTGGGGGCCCTCCTCAAACACACATCACCAGTGTTCTGCGAGCCCAACCCAAAAGGCGACAGCCCAGCCAACCGTCAGCCACTCATTACCCACCCCCCCCACCAGTCTTGACTGCAGTCCTGCCCACCGCCCACCCACCTCAGGGTTCGGCGCAGATACCCCCAGCCTCAACCCAACAGCCTTCCAAAAATTCTCCAAACTCTCGCACTC
>RBNI01005094.1:0-13035 GCA_003990745.1 Jimgerdemannia flammicorona | reverse complement strand
TTTTTTTCTCGTGTATAAGGTCTAACTACAATCATCGTAGGCTTGACACACAGTGGACGGAATATTCTCAACCAAACCACTTTAACCCGCCAAATAAAAGAACTGGCAGTGGTGACGAATAGTATACCAAATTGCCTTCTGCAAGTAATGGTTGAGACAAATAGTAGTCTATTATCATAGAATATAAATACAGTATAACTATTTATTAAAGTTAAATGGTATGATTTTCCATTTTTTTTGGTGTGCCTTCGCTCTTTCGTAAGCAAGGCCCATAGAGGGGTTGAAATATGCGAAATTTGCAATTTGCGTTATGCCGCCGAGTTACGGAAACTCTCCATGTATGAAAAACAGCAGCCATCTCAAAGCATTCGCATCACTGCCATACAAACATCCAAGATTGTACTGCGTCTTTATATTTCCCATTTCAGCGGCCTAGCATGAGAGGATCGAGAGCTCGAAATCCATTGACGACGGAGAAAGAAATGTCGTAGATGAGAATAGACCTCTAGTGGGCAACGTATATGAATAACGTATGGTCGCGGTGCTCACTGTCGATCAGCGAATCTAACCACTGCTAAAGTGGCTGCCCTCGTTCGGGACGTAGGTGAAGCATGATGGTACAAGTTCGACACGTGATAAACCGATATCACGAGTCGTCGTACGGAACCACCGAACTCCCTTCATCCGCTTCGCCAACATGAAAATATACTCCATTGCAATCCTCAAGAACGACACCAAGCCTGTCGCGAGTCTGGCCTCCGAATTTGAGCTCAGTCAGTTCGGCTATTTCCAGCGCGGGAGGTAGCTATCGTTTCCACCCTCATTGTTGCACGTTCATCGTCAAACATTACTTCGCCACGCAGCACCTGCCGTCTGAGGGCTGTCCAAGTCGTTTCTCTCAGCCATTCCATGTCTCTTCACTCCAATCTCTCCTAGCGTGCAGGAATTTATGGGATTCATGGCCAAGACTGTCGCTGAACGGACAGAGCCCGGTCAACGACAGAGCGTCGAGCAAGACAGTACGTATTCCGACAACCAAGTTTGCCTTTCCCCTCAATCATTTCCTAGGCCATTCACCATTGTTTTTCGCTCGACGTTTTCTATTTTGTACCTAGATTACATCGGCCATGTTTATGCTCGCACAGAGGGTCTCGCCGGCGTCCTTATTTCAGACAAAGAGTATCCTCCTCGCGTCGCTTTCTCGGTCCTCAACAAGGTGCTCGACGAGTTTATCGTCAAGTTCTCTGAGGACCAATGGAAGCCCAATGTTCTTGTGTATCCGGAGCTGAGTCAATACCTAGAAAAGTATCAGGATCCTAAGCAGGCAGATAATATCATGAGGGTGCAGAAGGAACTCGACGAGACGAAGATTATTTTGGTGAGTTATTGGATACGTTTGCGGCGCCGAAAATTGTAAGAGAGAGATGGGGAGGCAGGCTTCGCATTTGATTGTGTGTTGGGAGGCCATGGTTTGCGGAAGCCTATACCGTCGAGTAAAGGAACTGATTACTCGGAAGTTGTGGCGTGTATGAGGCCGTGCGTTGTTTGGGATCCAGTTGATATTCGACATTAAATCCAATTCTTGTCAACACTGCTTGCACGAAGGCCAAAGTAGCATTCCATTTAATTATCCCCTTTTTTTCTTCGCCATCCACAGCATAAGACCATTGAGTCCGTTCTGCAGCGCGGCGAAAAGGTGACTGGCCTATTTTACTAACTATCCATATTCATTCTCATTCATACGGCCCCGTAGACTTTTGTTTTCTTAGCGTTATCTTCCCTACTGCCTTCATTATCACACAGCTCGAGAGCCTCATCGAACGGTCCGACACGCTGTCTAATCAGTCCAAAATGTTCTACAAGACGGCCAAGAAGACGAACTCGTGCTGCATCATATCTTAGTCACGGTCCAAGCAATACATCATAGTATGTGAGGGCATGCTCTGTGTTTGATGGCTGCGTGCTAAGGATACAGCGGGCGTTGGGAGGCCGGAGAGATGAAAGAAGACGGATGTTAGCGCTGTAGTGTATTGTTACTCCCTGTATTATGTTACTTGTACGTTATAGTTGAGGATTTTGGAACCATTGTTTCTGATATTTGTTTTGGATGGCTTTCTTATTAGTTCCTTTTAATGACAAACAATTATTGTTGGCCTCCAATTGGTACTCAGAATGCGTGACGTCATCGAGTGGTTCGCCACGTGACCGTCACACTCAAATCGCGCCACGACTTTATCTTTCCTTCGTATACACCATGGGACGACCCACCTCCTTCCCTGCCCAAATTCGCCTACTAGCTTCATCTTCTGTCACAAAGAAACATCTCCCAATTGGATGGCATGCCTATTCGACCTTATCAGAGAATTCGCCCAAGATCTATGCTCTCCCCTTTAAGCTTAACCAGGACAAGGCCCGTTCACTCATCGATATGACCGCGTCAGTGCATAAGAGGCCGTTCTGGAGCGCGTTCAGGATGTTGGGCAGTGTGAGTTTGCTATTTGAGCAAATCAATGAAGCATTGGCAGACTTGCACAGGCAACCTTGTGCCTTGTTGACGACAATACATCTCTCCAAATACAGGCCATCACGGGTCAAGCCCTCCGCCCAACCGACAGAGCCGAAAATCTCACGTTCCGACCCGCATACATCCCTTTCTGGTACTACGACCTCGCGGCCTCCTGCACCACGACGATGCCACTCCCGCGCAATGCGCCCGACGATGCGGAGCCGGCGTCCTTCACCGAACCGCTTCTTGGCATCGGCCTTAATTGCTTCTGGCCAGGCCACAGCTGGGCGCCGCTGACGTACCTCAGCTTTGGCTTGCCGCACGGGTTCGACGAGGGCGAACTCGTGCCTTTCAACCCCAACGTCCTTCTCGACGATGTCGAGCCCGAGATCCTCCCTTTCACCGAGTCCCCCCTCGCGGCTATCGTGGACCGCTTCAGGGCCATCCCGAGCTCATCTCTGCGCCTCATGGAACCGCGCCTCAGCATCGACCCGCGGAGCATCCGCGTCGAGTTCGCGGCCGCGTATCCGCTGTATTGGCCCGTGTACATTGCCGAATTCGACGCCCCCTCGCGTGCGATTAAGAGAATCGAGAGGGACGGTGGTGGGGTGGAAGAGGGGGAAGAGGAAGAAACACGTAAGACGATCGTGTTGGGTGCGCATAACGAAGACCCGTGGATCTGCCAGTGGGAGCCGAGGCAGACGGGCATTCGGCAATGGATGAACAACGGGGCATGGGTGACGATGGATGTGACTGATCCGATGTGGAAGCTGCTTCCATTCCATAATACTATGCTCAAGCAGTTCGAGCAGCGGTTCGTGGATGACTTTTTGGGACGGTATCCGTTTGACGAGGAGGAGGAGGTCGAGGAAGCAAGCGAGGAGGGGCCAAAGGTTGCCGTCACAGCTGCAGTGAAAGCGATCGATTGGCCGGATAAGCGGATAATGACGTATCCACATCATCAACGGGCAAACAAGGCATACGTGGAAGCGATGTTCTCGTGGCGAATCAAAGAAGGGATGCTGCATTCAATGATGAAGATGAGAGATGATACACCGGCATTTGGTTTTGGGAGAAAAACGGAGGTAAAGAATGTGGGGGATATGAAGGCGGAATTGAGGCGCGACATCAAGGTCGCGAAGGAGGAATTTGAGGAGAAGAGACCAGCGTGGGTGGAGGTTGGCCAAAATGAAGGAGAGGAGGAAGATGGTAAGCATTGATAGGATCAGGAGATGTTCTCTTTTACTAGGCATTTGCTATTAAGACTTTTTCTTTGTTCTTTACTTTTGTATAGATTCTTTTGTTTTGTTTTACTCTTTATGTGTTTTGTTTTTTGTTGATAATATATTTTTAAATAATATAAATGTCCTTCAATTATATCTTAATAAACCTCAGTCAACTTTTCTCTTTTAAAAACTAAGCACTAAGAAGTAGCCCTTTGCAGAAAGATTTGGTTGTAAAAACACGAATGAATTTGGCGCTCCTTAGGGTCATTACTTCCTATCGAATTACTTCACGTGAGTGTCATCCCGTTTGTTCCACGTGATCACAACGGCGTTACGCGACATTTCAGACGCAGCCGCAACTCCGACTCCTCCTCTCTTTCATGATACTCCTCATGCGACGCTTTCTCAGGCCAACAGCCACCTACCTTTTCGTCGTACGCTCCTCGATTGTGCCGCTCGCAAAACGAAATTCACAATCATTTCTTCCTGTTCTCCCGTCACGCACTTTATCAACCACACAGCGACGCCTGGCCGGCCCCTTCATCCCCTTCTTTTCCCAACCCGAGGAAGACCCCAACCCGGAGCATAAAACATACCCCCGGGTCACGGCTCAGGACATTGCCGCGGCTAAAAACCCTGCCCCGCCAACACGTGCCAATATGTTAGTGCGCGACTTTATCGATGACTCGCTATACAACCCCAAGTATGGCTACTTCTCGAGGCAGGCTGTGATCTTCAGCCCCGAGCACGACTTCGACTTCACGACCATGCGGGACCACCTACACTTTATCAAGATCCTGGGTAAAAAGTACGCAGAGGTTGAGCAGGATTTTGACGACACGGACAAGGTTGCTCGGCAAGT
The DNA here is from genome assembly GCA_003990745.1 of Jimgerdemannia flammicorona. NCBI lineage: Eukaryota > Fungi > Mucoromycota > Endogonomycetes > Endogonales > Endogonaceae > Jimgerdemannia > Jimgerdemannia flammicorona. The sequence continues at coordinate 8,441 of RBNI01005094.1, read as the reverse complement.
ATGGCACACGCCTACCGAGCTCTTCAAGGTACTTCGCATGGATCCGCAACACCAGAATCCAACAGATCGAGTACACTACTCAGCTTATCCCTAAACTTTCCTCTACCATATTATTTATTTATTGATCAGCCCTACTATGGGTACGCCATCGCCAAATACATGGTCACCGAGTACAAGCTAAACCTCTTCCCAAACCGAGACCTGATCGTCTACGAAATGGGCGCCGGCAACGGCACGCTGATGTTTAATATTCTCGACTATATCCAGGAGTATGAGCCCGCCGTGTACAAGCGCACGCGGTACCGTATCATTGAGATTAGCGACAGGCTGGCGGAACGGCAGGCTGACAAGCAGAAGGTCCGCGAGGCCAAGGATCGCCATCGGTGCATCGAGATTGTGAATAAGAGTATATTTGAGTGGGACCAGGTGGAGCCAGATCATTGTTTCTTTTTGGCGATGGAGGTTATTGTGAGTAGCATTTGCCTAGGTTTGGAAGTATTCTCAGTTATAGTTTGCTGGTATACCGACTTATTGGTATTAATTGACATATCCTCTTGGCTTCAATTCAGGACAATTTCGCGCACGACCTCATCCGCTATGATACCGACACCTTGCAACCTTACCAGGCCTTAGTCTCGACCGACGGTGACGGAGATTACAAGGAGCTCTACGAGCCCGTCGGTCGTGATCCCCTCATATCCCGCTACCTTCACCTTCGCCGGCAGACTCCATACCGCACGCCCGTTTTGCAGCATCAGCTCCTCCGCAAGCTCCGCAGCAACCTCCTTCCCTTCGCATCCAGCATGACAAGAGCCGAGTTCATTCCTACTAAACTTCTCCTTTTCCTCGAGATCCTCCACACCCGCTTCCCACAGCACCGGCTCGTCGTCTCGGACTTCCACGAGCTCCCAGATAACATCGACGGCGTTGACGCGCCCGTCGTGCAGACGAGGTACCGGGGTACCATGGTCCCTTGCTCGACCTACATGGTCCAGCCAGGGTACTTTGACATCTTCTTTCCCACCAACTTTGAACTGCTCCGAGACATGTACCAGCTGGTGTGCCGCTCGCGAAGGCCTTCGGGAGAGAAGAGCGTCAGAGTTGTGGGACATCGCGAGTTCCTGGAGCGGTATGGAGACTTGGATAGGACGAGGACAAGGAGCGGGGAGAATCCAATGCTGATGTATTATGAGAATGTCAAGATGCTGTTGACGTAGCAGGGTGGTGTAAATAATTGAGACTGCGGCTGCTGACAACTTAGAGGTCTTGAATTTTAAATTTTGAAATCAAATGAAATATAAAAAAGAGTTTTATAGAAGTTGTTTATTTATAAATATGGAATAATTTTATTTTTTTATTTTTAATTTGAGCTCAGTAGAGTTATAAAAAGAGAAATACTTATAAAGTATTATAATTATAATTATTAATAATTATAATCTTAATAAAATATATATTAAAATAATAATAATAATAATAATAAGTTTATATTAGTATTTTAATAAAACTATTAAGTTAATAATTAGTTTATAGTTTAATAATATATCTTTTAACTTATTAAATATTTAAATTTAAATTTACAAAATAATAATAATAATAATTACAAATTAAGAAATAATAATATTATATTCTTTTTTATATAAAAGTATATATTAAATATTTAATATATTTTAAAATAAAGACTTAATAATTTTAGTTAGTATTAATTTATATTTATCTCTTTATATATTAGCTTATTATTATTATAAATATTACTTTATATTATAATAGTTAATTCAAATTAGGAACAATAATTAGAAGATAGATATTTGATCATAGTATCTGAATCTGATTACTAATATAGTATAGTATTATAGTTTAGTAGTTACTCAATCTTTTAGTTGTATGTATAATTTATATAATTATTCAAATCTATTATGTAAAAAAAAAAAAAAAAAAAGTATAATTGATCAAAAAGCATAGCTATATATAAATCTTTTAAATATATAGTATACTATACTTATAAGAGGGTTGCTTTTTAGAGTAACCATTATGTAGTTCTGGAAGGATTTTCTGGAAGTTCTGAATATTCTAGAAGACCATTTTCTTATAGTTAAGATCAATTTCATATGGAGTACATTCTCTACACTTATTGATTTCAAGATCAGGTTGACATCTCAACCAAAGTCCTTTTTCAGACTAGTTCTGGATGTTCAGGATTTTTCGTATTTCAGAAAGTTCAAGAAACTAAGACCAGCTTAGTTGAATTGGTATATCACTGCAGACAATACCCAATTAGGAAATTTCGTGATGGGGTTAGGTGTGGGACCTAACAGGAAGTAGATTTACTTAAGAGTGGTTTGTGGGTTATTAAATAGATTTATTTGCTATTCATGATATTGCTATACTAGAGGTAGTTGTGTAAGGGGATATTGTAGGGAAGTGCTCAGAAGTTGTATTCAGATGGTTCAGATCTGTTCAAGTCTGAGATTCTGAGGTCTGGGGGAGGGGGTATTTATACTAGTGAGGGGCTATCTGGACTATACTAAATATGGGTGTAGCACTAAGTACTTTGCTGAGTTGGAATGCAGTCATGTAGTACAAGTGTGATCTGATATATCAAGAGATCGTCTGACTGCTGAGTCAGTTCACAGTCATGTCATACAAGGCTAATCTAACTATACTATGACTGCTAGGCTATTTATAGATTTAGGTGCTATCTGGTTAGTCTTTGATGACATCATCACTGGCAAAGTCTGAGCAGTTTTCTGACTTTTGATATCATCAGTTTTAAGGTATTATCACTTCTATCTCTTACAAGATTAAGGCTGTCCTTGGTGGTAGTGGTGGTACAAGGATAACAGGTCTTGGTTCTCTTTTTTTTTGGTCTGCTGGCGTATTTGTGAGGACTGGCCATTCTCATCTAGGGCGAGAGCTCCCAATGTCACGGCTGGGGGTTTGAACCTCTCAGAAATAATATTTTCTGTAATCCGAGGCAATTTCTAGTAGTAATATCTGTCACATGGATGGCTTGAGATTGGTTTCGATGATGTCAGCTTTCTTGAGTTCAGATGAAGTATCTGTCACTCTCCAACGGAGGTGATACAGATAGAGTGAACAGAGTTATTTAAATGCATTTTGCTTTGGCTAAGTAATGAGGTCTTATATAGTCATGGTGTATCTTTGTCTTGAGTTGATAAGTACAGTTCATGAACCTTTTGGTAGATGAGATAGGGTTCTTCTTGTCTCACTTTGAGTTTGGTACTTTTGGTTTTCTTTTGTAATAGTACAGTATACCAAACTAGTTATAGCAGTTCAGAGTCAGTCTTATGGTTGTAGCACTTTATCTAGTATTCTTGTATCTTGGCGGTGGGTTCTCGTGCTTGCTGGCATATTTCATGTAACCAGATGATCTCTTGTTTTGTAGTCTTGCATGTGGTTTCCAAATTAGTTCTGAGGATGCCATGCAATTTTGGTGGCTTGGAGGTTGTGTGCTTACAACTCTCCCCTTCTTAGCTTTCAACATCCTCGTTGGGGCTTTCTAATTTGTTCTGGTATTATTATACCATTTGGATGGTTCTTGTGGCTATGTTTGTTGAGGATTTGTTCAACTTTGTATTCTTCTTGGTCATTAATAATGACAGGTACAGGTGGTTCTGTGGTTCGGTTCAGAAATGTGTTTCAGACTTTCTGAAGTAGTGGTCTAACATGGCTATCAACTTTGGAAAAGTCTTCTTCAAAGTTCTCGGGTTCTCCCTTGGATGGACGGATGGAGATAGTAAAGAGAGGGCATTTCTTGGCTAATTTCTTGAGTTGTAGCTTGTTGATGTGGGTGATCTTTGGTCCAGAGTCACTAGAGTTGAGTGGGTCCTTTTTGCCTTGCAGTTTGAAGTTGTGGCAACCTTTCTTGATGGTCAGAGAATGGTTTATCCAATTGATCATGGGGTTCTCTTGTTTTAACCATAGAGTTCCAAGGATGATTTTATTGTCAGGAAGTGGTACAATCTGGAGGGTAACATATACTCGATAGTCACCAATTCGGAAGAGTAGATTGCAGACTTCTTTGCTAATGACATGTGAGGTTCCATCAGCTGTGGCAACTGCTTGAGTTTGTTGTACTGGAGAGGTGAAGACCTTGAGTCTGTTAGCTGTTTCTTCATTGATGAAGTTGCCTGAGGCACCACTGTCTATCATGATCTTGACAGGTGCTTGATTAACAAAAGCTTTAAGTGTAAGCAGTTTGTCTAATCTAATAGTGGTGATTTTGGTTGTAGAAGCTTTCCTTCTGTTGGTTCTTCTTTGAGCCAGTTCATTGATACAAGAGAAGCAATCATCAATCATTTGGGAAGAGTATATTCCAATACCATGGGGGCATCAGCCACTTGGTACATATCCATCTTCAATTTTCTTATAGAATTGTTCTTCTTTGTTCATGGTAGATTGGACTGGGGTCTTGTTTGATGAACCAAATCCTTTGGATCCTTGGATAGTGGGCAGTAGTTCAGGAACTTCCTTGACTATTAGGGTTGACTCGATTTTCTTGAATAGGATCTGGGCAATATAGAAGCCTATAGGGATCTTGAAGGGTGTCCAATGTGGTTTCGGATGAGGACAATAATTTCGCCTGTATAATCTTCGTCAATGACTCCTCCTTCTACTGAGAGTCCTTTCAATGCTAGGCTGCTGCAACAGTATATTCTTCCAATATGTCCCTCAGGAATTTGGATACTGATTCCTGTGTAGACTTGCTTGACTTCTCAGTTAGAGACTGTAGCTTCTTCGGCTGCATATAGGTCATATCCAGCTGCTTTTTGACTTTCTTTGGTTGGGGCTTTGGTAGTTTGTCTTAACTTGACAAGTAACAGTTGCTCATGTTGCTGTCCAGGGTTTTTAGTTAGGGTAGGTACTGGCCATGTGTCCTGTCTTTTGGCAATAGAAGCATGCTCCGCTTCTTCTAAGTTCATTCCTTTTACCTTCAGTGAGTTTCTTGAAGGTGCTCAGCTGGGTGGGTTCATGATTTCTGGGTGTCCACGAAGTGGATGTTGAGGGAGCTTTGGATGCTTCGTGCTTGGGTTCTTCTTTCTTGGTCCAAGTTTTTTCCTTGTTGTTGAATTGTCTTCGGGGCAGAATTGGTCCAGCTGTTAAGATTCACTTGACCATTGTCTTGATTCTTACCAGGTACTATTGTTGGTGATCACAACTAACTGAGCATCCTTGTTCTCAGATTTTTCTAATAAACCATTCAGGCAGGGCATCGAATAAATGATCTGCTCTTGTACTATTTCGTGCTTCATCATTGGCAATATATCCTAGGCCAACAGTGTTCAGGAGTGACTTGAGTTTCATACAGAAGGTTTCGAATTCCTCCTTGTCATATATATCGAATTTGAGATTGTGGAGTTTTACTCGGGATTCAGTGATTATGGTTTCACTGCAATATTGAGCAATCATGAGTTGTTTAAGTCTAGGGGCTGCAGGATGGGCTCTATATCCTAGAGCATTATTTGCTGCATTCTGAGCAACTACTGCAGGTCAGGTGTCCCATGTGAGGGATTTTTCAGGAAGGGTTCGCCACCATTCTTTAGTAGGTCCTCGGAAGAATGTAACAACTCGGCGGACATAGGCTGTAGTGGTAGCAAAGAGTTGTTCCAGAGTGTGGTCTTGATTATTTGTCAGAACATGGTCAGTGACTCATTCGTTGGTCCATTGATTGGCTTCAAAGTTGGTGTCAACTATACTAATGAAGCTTTGGACTTCTTGTGCAGTACTATTGAAGGTAGGTAGACTCAGATTTTTTGTAGGTCGGGTCTGTTCAGCTAAGGCAGTAATGGTTGCTGCCATTATTGCTATCTAAGCTGTGAGGTCTAGAATCTGTTGGTTTGCCATATTGTTTACTGGAGGTGGTTGGACTGCTGGTAGTGGTGTTACTGGTACTACTTGAGGTACTGGTGCAGAGTGTGATGGAGTTCTTTGGGTCTGTGTAAGTTGCTGAAGTAATAGTTGTGGGTCTGGAGTAAGGGCTTGATAGATGGCTGTCTGTTGCTGTGTAGGTGTATTCTGTCCTGATGGAGGTACATCTCCTTCGGTGGTGTATCCGAGATCGAATTCACTGAGATACTCCTCCTCCTCTTTGGTTTGGTCCCCGTGTATTTGGGTTTGCTCAGCATCAAAGTAGACAGAATCAGTTGTATATCTAATTTCAGATAGACTTAATTCAAAGTCAAGTTCTGGTTCAGTATTGGTTTCAGATTCAGGTAGGGTTGTAGCAGGGCCTGCTTTGGGTTCGGGATCAGGTAGTTGATGAAGGGTTTCTCTTACTTCTTCCTTAAGAATATGGTGGGCCTTGCTGTTCTGGAATCGGTAGTATAATGTGGTCTTGGTCCTGGTACAGTAAAAGTCAGTAGAGTTGAGCCACTTGGCTACAGAGGCTTGGGCTTTATGAGGAACTAAGGCTAGAAAGACTGCTGCTGGTTGTCCTAGGTCACTTGGGTTTGTGGAGCTGACAAAACTCTTGTTGAGAAGAGTAAAGAAGGCTTCTATAAGACCTTCTTCATCTTGACTTACTGGATATAGTGTAAGGAGTTTGGTGAATAGAGTTTCGCCTATTTGCTGGTTTAATTGGAGTACTTCTTTCTTTGAATGAAGTTTGTCCCACTTATTGTAGGTGTGGAGGTCAAATTGTCCTTATACATCAGGTTCAATTCTCTCCAGATTGTCAGATGGTTCAGGATAAATTTCAGTTCAGAGGTTGGGCTCTATACTAACTTATAGGAATTCACAGAAGGGTTTGTAGTGGAGTGAGGAAGCATCTTGAAGTGGAATTGGATTGTAAACCACTACTACCAAGTTGTAAGAGGGTTGCTTTTTAGGGTAACTGTTATATAGTTCTGAAAGGGTTTTCTGGAAGTTCTGAATATTCTGGAAGACTGTTTTCTTATGGTCAAGATTAATTTCATATGGAGTACGTTCTCTACGCTTATTGATTTCAAGATCGGGTTGACATCTCAACCAAAGTTCTTTTTCAGACTAGTTCTGGATGTTTAGGATTTTCCATATTTCAGAAAGTTCAAGAAACTAAGACCAGCTTAGTTGAATTGGCATATCGCTGCAGACAATACCCAATTAGGAAATTTCATGATGGGGTTAGGTGTGGGACCTAATAGGGAGCGGATTTACTTAAGAGTGATTTGTGGGTTATTAAATAGATTTATTCGCTATTCATGATATTGCTATATTAGGGGTAGTTATATGAGGGGATATTATGGAGAAGTGCTCAGGACAGAAAACTGCTCCTTTCTCTGCTACCTTACTGGTCACAAGGTTTGGTAGGCAACCTTCCGAGTCCCCTTTCCCCTATTATTACCCCCTCTACCTCGAGTTGGTTTGCTGTGCCTGCATGGGCATAGTGGGAGGAGGACAATGGTAATGAGTTGCTCCTTTATCGGTGTCAGATCAGTGTCTTCTCCACTTTTTCGCGGTTTCTGGTGTCTTCGGCTGTGTCTGGAGTGTATCCGTTTTGGTGCGGCGCCTTCTTCCTTTTACCGTCACCAATAAGGTGCTGTCTCAGTGTGTCTCGGACTATGTAGGGAGTCGGCTGACCTTGGGTGTCAAGTGCTCAGTATAGGTTACCTGCAGGTCCTCGGTGCCTGTGGTGGGGCCCTCTGGCTTTGGCAAGCTTCCTGGCGAGTGCAGTTCTGGCATAGGTGACTGCTTTTCAGGTGATGTCAGGATGGGAGGGGAGATGGCCATCACAGATAGGAGGAAGGGCGATTATGGTGAACCAGTAGGGTGCCAGGCTTGGGGCAGTCATCGGGGCTGGGGCAGGTGCTGCTTCGGTGGGGCCTTTTGATTGGTGCGGCGTGGTTAGGTGGTAGGTGACACTCTTGGCTTCTTTTGGCGGGTAGCGGGGTGAGGCCCCAGTCATCAGGGGGGGTCGGGGGGCCCGAGGCTACCCATTTTAGGCGTCTTGGCTGCACTTAACTAGAACTGGGAGCTGACACGGCAACATGATCAAGGCCCACAGGCTTGAGTAGTGGGGTATTGGGGGTTTCCTCCTGCCTCACGTATAAGTCCTTTACTCACCTCAACTGGGAGAACCAGGCCCTACTCACCGTATTGTGCTTTGATGAGAGTTTTTCTTTGCCTGTCATTCTCTTTGGGGTGGCAGGGGCTATTCTATTTGGCTCAGGTGTGGCCTTGTACATATGTTGGGTTCTCAGGCATGTGCTTTCGGTTGTTAGCATATGGTTGGGTTCCCCTGGTGGTAGGGAGAGCATGGTGCACAGAATGAGGTGTGGGCCAACATAGGCCCTGCTGCACCTGGTATGGTCGAGCTGCTAGACAATAGCTAGCCTAGGTTAATGGGGGGGCAGTGCTTGGTAGGTGGTGGGGGAGGGTTTTGGCCTATATAGTCTAGGTTCCCTTCCAATAAAAATCCGCAGGACTTGAGTCCATTAAAAAAAAAA
>RBNI01005093.1:0-13035 GCA_003990745.1 Jimgerdemannia flammicorona | reverse complement strand
TTTTTTATAGTCACTTGGACACTGCCTTTATTACCAGTCTATGAATAAGTATATATCATCACCACTCACTACCCAATCCCCATAGGGGGGCTCCTCCCCATCTCCTCATGGATAAAGATCACCCTTTCACCAACTATGCCCACTCTCCCCCCACTCTGTCCACAAATTTTCTCCACTAAGTGGCATCTCCGACCACCCTGCAGCCCCCAACCAAGCCACCAGCCTGTTAAGGTGTCTTCCATAAGTCAATGCCACTGCAACAACCAGTCCCCCAAGCCCTATCTACTCCCATCCTCAAAAACAAATAGCCAGTAACTGGCCAGCCCTACCCAAATAGCTAACGCCCAGCCCAAAGTAATCCACTCCTTCCCTATCCCTCCTACCAATCTATCCCTCAAGTCCTCCCACCTCCCCCATACTTCATCTCTCCTATGTCATACTCCCAAGCATTCCCCAATTACCTGCCAAAATTCCCCCAACACCTCACACTCTCCTAGCCAATGCTCAGGTATCTGTACACAGCCCCCCTTCTGCCCTATATTATGGCACTCCTTACAGTCGAAGCAACCCCCTATGATAAGGTGCTCTGAGCAAAAGTTGAGCATAACATTCCTCTGCAGTATGCACCACCAGACCACCCAGTACTTTGGTGGCATCCACTTTCTCACTGTAGCACTCCAGGTCCAAACACCATGCCAGTCCCACTCTTCGCCAATTCCAACTCCTTGCCAACTGCTAGGCCACAGATCCTGGCCCAGTCCCCTTTGGCATTCCATTCCATCACCAATGTCAAACTCAATTAAAGGAGCACCACCCAGCAGTATGTGATCCCATCTCCACATCACCGGGTCCCAATCCTCCTCTCCTTTATTCCCCTGCCAACGAATTCCAATGCGGTGCACCCCCTCTACTATCTCCCACCAAAAACCTTTATATCACAGTTGTTTAGTGTTCTGAAGCCCAACCAATGAGAGGAGATCACCAGTTGAGCCCCTTGGCGATGACTGCCTCTCCCAGATCTTCTGTAGCAGAGGAACCTAACCACCTTCTCTCAATTCCACAGCCCTCTTTAGCCACCATGCCCGCAAGCAGTGTAACCATCTTGAAAAGTCAACCAGCCCAAGACCACCTCTCACCACTGATAGGGACAAGATCTCCATCCCTTCACTGTCTTCACCAATCTCTTCACCACCCAGGCTGGGAAGTCCAGATGATATGCCAGATACCACAACTTTGGCAGCCAGTAGACATTCAAAATTGAGACCCATCCTGCCAGAGAAAATCGTCTTCCCCCCCAACTCTGCAGGGTCTCCTCCCAGATTCCAATTCTCTGCTCCCACCAAAGCCTGGGCAGAACTGACCCATAGACTGACAAATAGATGCCCAAGTACCATACTGCTTCACCAATGGGGATGATTGTTCCTATGACCTCTCCTCCTACCAGGCCATTGCTGAGCACCATTGTTTCACACTTATGCCAATTCAGCTTCGCTCCAGAGTTCTCCTCATACCACTCTACAGTCTTATTGAGCTCTTCAACATCAGCAATTGAACCCAAACCAACCACCATGTCATCTGCAAAGGCCCCAACTTTCCATCCTATGCCAAAGATGGAGAGTCCTCCTATCCTCCACCTAATTCTATCCATAAGGGGTTCCAGGGAAAGAGCATACAAAATAGGGGACAGTGGGTCCCCCTGGGGCACCCCCCTACCCAAGGGGAATGCCACCCCTCTATGACCATTACACATGAGCGCAGCTCTACTCCCTTCCAGTAGGCTGACCATTGCTGACCAGAATTGGAATGGAACCCCCATCCTATCCAAAACTTTTGCCAGCCAGACTCTTCGCACCTGGTCATAGGCCTTCTCCTGGTCTAAGAAGACTAGACACCCATCCAGTCCACAGGTCCTTGCCCCTTCAATAACTCTATGTACTCAGGCAGTGCCATCCCTGATGAGCCAATCACCCACAAATCCCCTCTGCTCAACACCCATGACTTGCTGGGCCACCTTCTGTAGTCTTGCCACCACCACCTTAGTCACCAACTTTCTGTCCATATCTAGTAACATTATTGGCTGCCAGTTCTTCCAATCCTCCCTCCTTCCTTTGTTTTTATAAAGCAGCATCACCAGCCCAAGGTCCTGCTCCCCCACCCACCTCCCGGTCTGTAGAATGAAGTCGCACAATGCTGTCATCTCTCTCATCACCCCTGGGACTCCAACCATTCACTTCCAAAAGTCCCAGGGCAGACCATCTTCTCTAGGTGCCATACCTGGCATTGTTGTGGCAAGAACCTGGTGGATCTCATTTTCCTGTATAGGCATCATCAGGTCACCTAGCCCCTCGACTTGTGGTGGGTGCCAATCCTCCAATATTCAGTCAATAGTTGCAGCATCTGCCCCACCCTCCTCCTCACTCCACAATCCACTCCATCTCTCCTTCAGTGATCCAAAAATGTCCTGTACACCATGCACCAGTATACCATCTGAGTCCAACACCTCTTCCCACCATTGTTATACCTGCTGTGCCCTAAGAGCCCTTGTAAGAAACTTGGAAGGCCTCTCCCCTTCCTCCAAATCCTGCCAGTGGAGCCATGCTACCAAGCTCTGTACCCTCACCTTTTCCTCTTCCCACAGCACCTGTTGTAGTTCCTCAACCTCCATTTTCGCCCTCATTAACCTCCAATCTTCTTCTCCCTTCAACATCTTCACCCTCGCCTACTCCTCTAGGAGTCTAGTCAATCTAGTAGAAGCCCAACATACTCTATACCTCCTCTGCTTCCCTGCCTCCTTGCCAGCCTCACTCTAGTAAATCTTGGCTATCTCCTTCATCCTCATCCACTGAACCCCAACTGAGGCACCTTCCTGCTGCCAGTTCTCCACCCTCAGCTGAATGTCCTTAGCCCACTCATCTCACCAGGTCTTGTCATCTAATAAAGAGGAATTGAGTCGCCAATGTCCAGGCCCATCCCCACTTCCCCCAAAGCACCTCTGTCCCAAAAGCCCCTAGTGATCTAACCATGGACACCATTCCACCTCTAGTGACTTCCAAACATCTAGGCCCCAGCAGCTGGCAGTCAAAATCCAGTTGATTCTTGTCCCCAGACCCCCTGCCCAATGTGTATATATCCTCCTATTTCCCCAGCACTCCCTACCAGCATCTACCAGTGTACTTAGTCTTTCGACCTCCTCCCATGTTTTCAGTCCTCCACTCCTGCTCTCAGCACCTTGTCCTCCATCTGTTCTATCCAATAGTATGTCCCGAACCATATTAAAATCTCCCCCAAGTATATCCACTCCAGCCTCTACAAGGCTCCCACTCTCCTGCAGACCTTTCACCCAATCTATCTGCTTGCCCCATACTACAGGACAGTAGCAAGAGCCAACTGTAACTGGCTCCCAGCCTGTACGAATCCACTTACCCCAGACCAGTCTCTCCCCCCAGCTCCTCACATCCTGTATCTTCCCTCTGCCTTTCCGAACCAAAATCCCAACCTTGCCCTTCCAAATCGCCTCACCTCCCCACTCCCTTGTCCACTCCAGCTTATCAGAATCATCCTCACACCTAACATCCTGCAAGAGGAAGAGATTGGCCTCCAATCTCTTCATCTAAGTAAAAATGTTCCTACATCAAGCAGCACCCCGTAACCCATTCACATTTAAAGAAAAAATGTTGGTTGTACTGTTTATAATGAAATATGTTATGTTATCAATTGATCTCTACTGCTCCATATTTATCTCCTTCTGCGCTATGTCCAGATTGTATTCTGCAGCCACCTCCTCCTCTTCTGCCCTCTGAGCCTCCAATCTAGCCAGCAGTTCATTTATCTCTCCATCTGCCTTCTCCTCGAACTCCTCTCAGTATTCTATGCATGCCTTCTGCCAGAGCTGCAGTCCATGATGCTTATTCCAACAGTATTCCACCTCTCTCCAGCAACAACTGCTATCTCTGCCTCCCTCTCCTTATCCACCTCATACCCTTCCTCCTCTAGGTACACCACCAGAATTTCTGCCTTCAATGCCTTCATTACTCCATCCCCTTGCAGTATCTCTGCCCAATGCTCATCACTCATCACTTGCAAGTCCACCTCCCCCAACTCTTCCATCGCCAAGTTATTTATCATCTGACACATCCAAAGTAAGTTCCCCATCTTCTTCTCCCCCGGAGTCACTGGCCTCCCTCCCTCCAACATCGTGGTGTCAGCTCCAGTGCTTGCAGACTTATCTCATACCTCTGGGACATCCACCAGTTCCTCCTCACCAGCTGCCACCCCCTGTTCTCCATATACCACCTCCAGAACTCTGAATTGTACCCTCTGAGCCCCTTGCATTGGCACATCTTCTTCCACCCTGTTTTGGGAAGCCAGGCCATACCTGATAAGAGAGGTAGGGGTAGGGGAGCCCTCCCAGTCCTCCTCCCAAACCTCTAGCATGCCATCAGCATATAGATCCTTACTAGTCTTCTCCTTGTCCTCCCCTGCCTCCTTCTTGTCCTTCCCCTCCCCCTTGTCAGCCCAGACACTCACTTTGGCACCCCTGGTACCCTTCACCTTGCTCGCATTTCCCAGCAGTCTGTTATCCAGCTTGGCCAGCAGCTCTTTCTGTCTCTTATGCCTCTGAGCCCTTTCCCACTGCTCTTTGGTCACTCGAATCTGCTTTCCATCCACTACCTCCAAGTGCGTCAACTCCACAAAAGCTGCCCAAGCCTTTGCTCGCCTTTCTACAGCACCATCCAACTCTTTCAGCACTTTCAATAAATCCTCCTCCTCCTCCTCACTTCCCTTCACCCTTGTCACCTTACACAAAATCACTCTCCAGACCATTGCCAAAGGCCAGTCCCTCACCTTCCCAGTAGCTTCCTTCCCAGCCAGCTGAATCCTCATATCCACGTCACCAGTCCTGAGCGAGGTCCCTTCCCAGACCCTGAATCCAATATCTACTATCTCTCTATATTCTGCCATGAAATCCTCAACCCTCTTTCTCATCTCCATCACTGTCACTGTCAGCACTCCTTTCACCAGCAGTTGGACCACCCTGGGATCCCACTTCAGACAATGTGCCATCGGAACACACACCTCCCCAACTACCAATTCAACCTTCAGCGCCTCCTCCAATGGTACTGCCTCCTCAAAACCCACCTCCACTCCCTCCAGTCCCTTCAAAAACTTCACAGATGCAGCTCTGGCCACCTGCTTAGCGATGAGCCCCAGTACCATTTTTGCTATCACTGCTAGGCCCCGGAAGCACAGTGTGACTGCGAATGCTGAGATCGATTTTTTGAGCAATGGGGCTACCACCAGACCCATTACACCATCCACCAAGTCCCCTTGTCTTCTAAGCCTCAGCCACTCAGCCTCACCATCAGCCATCACATCTAGATTTTTTTCCAGATTGACAGTCCTGTCGCCATCAGCAGTCACACTCCCCCCAGCTGCTACTCCCCCAGCTCCACTGCCCCCCCTTCCAAGAGCTGCTCCCCCCTGCACCATCCCCTTCTCAGTCTCCTTGCTCTTCCTCAGCCAGCCCTCCAGCCCTGACACCTGCTGTCTCCCCTTCACCGTCTCCGTGAAGCTTGCCCTCCCAGATCCTGAACCTCCACTACCTCCTCCACCCCTTCTATGTCTACCGGCCAGCAGCCCCCTCATACCCCCCCCCAGGCCTGGACTCCTCCCCACCTGCTGCCAGTCGAAAGTGCTTGGGCCACTCTGCCCAGTACACACCTCAGGTTGCCTGTTGGTCACCATGTTGTTAGTCTCTTTTCTTCAAAAACAATGTTGTAAGTGCTCTCCAAAGGTTGTGTAACCTGAATGGTACTGGAAAGAGATGTTCAGTTATCTCCTCTCTTCAAGGTGTGGATTGCAACATCATAACTAAGATGAATCTTCTGATATCTGCAGTCTCAGCAGTCTGAGTGTCTTCTATAATTACAATATCCCATTACTTAAAAATGATGTTCCCAGTTGTTGATCTCTTGTTGTCTCAGAAATTGGTATCCATCTTGATCATAGGTTGGAGGGAGAGTTGACAAGAGATATATCTCTGTTCAGGTAAAGAAGCCTTGTCCTCTATATCAGTTTTGTAACCTTGTAGTAACTTCTTGAAAGCTAGTCAACTGTGCAACTATAGTTGGGAGTTCTGGTCTTTAGGGTCTCTGTCTTTCCTATTGGTCTAGTAGATGGCACTGATAGCAGTAGTCTTGGGGAGAGTGAAAGACTATTTGATATAGACATCTTCCTAGCTAAAAAGCTCTTTATTGGTGGGTTTCTTTCTTAGAAATAATGGAGATTGTACTGGGTCCTTCTTTTATATTCTAAGAGTCATTGTCTTCAGGTGGTGTCCAGCAAGAGTCATCTCAGGGAATGAGTTCAGAGACCTCTTCTTCTTTAGGTACTTCTTGTTCAGAAACTTCTTGATTAGAAACTTCTTCTTCCTCAGATGATTCTTGACCTCAGATTGCTTATACTTCTGCAGCTTTGGTTGCAGGTGTTTCTGGAACATGTCTGCATTTCTTCTTCTTCTTTCTACACTCTGGACAGGCTATGCTAGGCGAATTCCTTGTCCCAATGATCTTGGAGGAGTGCTTGGGGTACTTGTGTCTCTTGAGGCAGGTGGGGCATCCTTTGATCTCTCCTGCAATGGCTCTGATGGTAATGGGGACAGTATTCTTGGCCCATACATTGTCTTCTGGTCTGTCATCTACTAGGTTGATCCTGGGATTGAGTCTGGGATCATTTTCATCTTCAGATTCTTCCTCCTCCTCTATGGTAGACTCTTTGCTGCTGGCATATTTTTCCTAAATAGTGACCTTCTTCTTCTTCTTCGATTGCTTATAGCTGATCACCTTAACTTTGTACTTCTTGCCTCAGTAGTCAAACTTGAGTACTTGTTGACTGATATCAATAACTGCATTCACCAGTAACCACAGCAACAAAATCCCCCCCCCCCTCAATAACTGCATTCATTTTCTTCATCCAGTTGGTGCTAAGGATCATGTCATAGGTAATAGCTTTAGTGACAATAGCTTTTGGAATAGAGAATTGAATGTGTCCAAGAGAGATAATGACACTTCATCGAACATCTTTCTCCAGTACCATTCAGGTTACACAACCTTTGGAAGGCACTTACAACATCGTTTTTGGAGAAAAGAGACTAACAACATGGTGACCAATAGGCAATCTGAGGTGCATACTGGGCAGGGTGGCCCAAGTGCTTTCAAATAGCAGCAGGTGGGGAGGGGCCCAGGCCTGGGGGAGGGTATGAGGGAGCTGCTGGTGGGAGGATACAGAAGAGGTGGAGGTATTGGTAGTGGACAAGAGTCTGGGAGAGTGAGCTTTATGGAGATGGTAAAGGGGAGGCAGCAGGTATCAGGGCTGAAGGGCTGGCTGAGGAGGGGCAAGGAGATCAAGAAGGTGGTGGCATATGGGGGAGTAGCCCTTGGAAAGGGGGACAGTGGAGCTGGGGGAGTAGTGGCTGGGGGGAGTGTGACTGCTGATGGTGATGGGACTGCTAATCTGGAAAAATCCAGATATGATAGCTATTGGTGAGGCTGAGTGGCTGAGGCTTGGAAGATGAGAGGATTTGGCAGATAGTGTGATAGGCCTAGCAGTGGCCCCATTACTCAAAAAATCAATCTCAGCATTCGCAGTTACACTGTGCTTCTGGGGCTTAGCAGTGATGGTGAAAATGGTACTGGGGCTTATTGCTAAGCAAGTAGCAGAAACCACATCAGTGAAGTTTTTGAAGGGACTAGAGGGAGTGGAGGTGGGTTTTGAGGCAGCTGAGCCACTGGAGGAGGCATTGAAGGTTGGGTTGGTGGTTGGGGAGGTGTGTGTTCTGATAGTGAGGTGTCTGAAATGAGATCCAAGAGTAGTCCAACTGCTGGTGAAAGGAGTGCCCACAGTGATGGTAATGGAAACAAGAAAGAGAGTTGAGGATATCATAGCAGAGTATAGTGAGGTGGTGGATATCAGATTCCAAGTCTGGAAAGGGACCTTGCTCAGGACTGGGGATGTGGATGTGAGGATTTGGCTGGGTAGGAAAGAAGTTACTGGGAAGACAAGGGACTGGCCTTCAGTGATGGTCTGGAGAGCAATCTTGTACAAGGTGACAAGTATAAGAGGGTTGCTTTTTTAGAGTAACTATTACGTAGTTCTGAAAGGGTTCTCTGGAAGTTCTGGATATTCTGGAAGACTGTTTTCTTATGGTCAAGATCAATTTTGTATAGAGTATATCCTCTACACTTATTGATTTCAAGATCAGGTTGACATCTCAACCAAAGTCCTTTTTTGGACTAGTTCTGGATGTTCAGGATTTTCTGTATTTCAGGAAGTTCAAGAAACTAAGACCAGCTTAGTTGAATTGGTGTATTGCTGCAGACAATACCCAATTAGGAAATTTTGTGATGAGGTTAGGAGTGGGACCTAATAGGGAGCGGATTTACTTAAGAGTGGTTTGTGGGTTATTAAATAGGTTTATTTGCTATTCATAATATTGCTATACTAGGAGTAGTTATGTGAAGGGATATTGTGGGGAAGTGCTCAGGAGTTGTGTTTGGATTGTTCAGAATTATTCAAGTCTGAGATTCTGAGGTCTAGGGGAGGGGGTATTTATACTAGTGAGGGGCTATCTGGACTATGCTAGATATGGATGTAGCACTAAGTACTTTGCTGAGTCAGAATATAGTCACATAGTACAAGTGTGATCTGACATGTCAAGAGATCGTCTGACTGCTGAGTCAGTTCACAGTTATGTCATATAAGGCTAATCTAATTATACTATGACTGCTAAGCTATTTATAGATTTAGGCACTGTCTGGATAGTCTTCAATGATATCACTATTGATGACATCATCACTGGCAAAGTCTGAGCAGTTTTCTGACTTCTGACATCATTAGTTTCAAGGTGTCGTCACTTTTATCTCTTGCAAGATTAAGGCTGTCCTTGGTGGCAGTAGTTGTACAAGGATAACAGGTCTTGGTTCTCTTTTTTTTTGGTCTGCTAGTGCATTTGTGAGGACTGGCCATTCTCATCTAGGACGAGGGCTCCCAATGTTGCAGCTGGGGGTTCGAACCTCTCAGAAATGATATTTTCTGTAATCCGAGACATTCTAGTAATAATATCTGTCATGTGGATGGCTTGAGATTGGTTTTGATGTTGTTGGCTTTCTTAAGTTCAGATGAAGCATCCATCACTCTCCAACAGAGGTGATACAGATAGAGCGAACAGAGTTATTCAAATGCATTTTGCTTCTACTAAGTAATGAGGTCTTGTATAGTCACAGTGTATCTTGATCTTGAGTTGATAAGTGCAGTTCATGAACCTTTTGGTAGATGAGATAGGGTTTTTCTTATCTCAATTTGAGTTTGGTACTTTCAGTTTCCTTTTGTAATAATACAGTACACCAAACTAGTTATAGTGGTTCAGAGTCAGTCTTATGGTTGTAGTACTTCTTCTAGTATTCTTGTATCTTGGTGGTGGGTTCTCGTGCTTGCTGGCATATTTCGTGTAACCAGATGATCTCTTGTTTTGTAGTCTCGTATGTGGTTTCCAAATTAGTTCTGAGGATGCCATGCGATTTTGTGGCTTGGAGGTTGTGCACTTACAACAAGGGTGAAAGGAAGTGAAGAGGAGGAAGAGAATTTATTAGAAGCACTGGAAGAATTGGATGGTGCTGTAGAGCAGCGAGCAAAGGCTTGGAAGGCTTTCGTGGAGTCAATGCACCTGGAGGTGGTGGATGGAAAGAGGATTTGAGTGGACAAGGTGCAGTGGGAAAGGGCTCAGGGGCATAAGAGACAGAAGAATCTGCTGGCTAAACTGGAGAGCAGGCCACAGGAGGATGTGAGCAAGATGACAGATGTGGAAGGAGCCAAAGTGAGTGTCTGGGCTAGTGAGAGGAGTGGGAATGCTGGGGAGGAGACAGGGAAGGCAAAGGAGGTGAAGATTATTAACATATGCTGATGGTACCTTGGAGGTTTGGGATGAGGTCTGGGAGGATTCCCCCACTCCTTCTCCTCTTATCAGGTGAGGCCCGGCTTCCAGAAATAAGATGGTGGAGGATGTGACAATGCTGGAGACCCATCAGGTGAAATTCAGTGTTCCAGAGGTGATGAATAGGGGTCATGTGGTGGCGGCTGGGGAGGAGGAACTGGTGGATGTCCCGGAGGAGTGGAATGAGGCTGCGAGTGCTGGTGCTGACACCACAATACTGGATGGAGGGAGGCTAGTGACCCCTAGAGAAAAGGAGGTAGGGAACCTACTTTGGATGTACAGGATGATAAATAACCTGGCAGCAGAAGAGTTGGGGGAGGTGGACTTGCAAGTGATAGGTGATGAGCACTGGGTGTGGATTTTGCAGAGAGATAGAGTGATGGTGGCACTGAAGGCAGAAATTCTCGCAGTGTATCTGGAGGAGGAAGGGTATGAGGTGGACAAGGAGCAGGAGGTGGAGATGGCAGTTGTCACTGGGGAGAGGGCTGAGTACTATTAGAACAAGTAACACAGATTGCAGCTTTGGCAGAAGGCTTGCATTGAGTACTGGGAGGAGTTTGAGAAGAAGGTGGATGGGGAGATGAATGAGCTGTTGGCTGGATTGGAGGCTCAGAGGGCTGAAGAGGAGGAGGTGATGGCAGAACATAATCTGGACACAGCACAGGAGGAGATGAGCATAGAGCAGTAGAGATCGACTGATAACAAATCGTATTTCATTATGAACAGTATAACCAACATTTTTTCTTTGAACGTGAATGAACTATGGGGCACTGTTAGATGTAGGAACATTTTTATTTAGCTGAAGGAATTGAAGGCCAATCTCTTCCTCTTGCAGGATATCAGGTATGAGGATGACTCTGATAGGATGGAATGGATAAGGGAATGGGGTAGCATGGTGATTTGGAATGGTAAGGTCAGGATTCTGGTTTAGAAAGACAGAGGGGAGATAAGAGATATGAGGAGCTGGGGGGAGAGGCTGGTCTGGAGTTAATGGATTCATATAGGCTGGAAGCCAGTTACAGTCAGCTCCTGTTACTGCTCTGCCATAAGGGGGGAGCATGTAGATTGGGTGAAGGGTCTCCAGGAGAGTGGGATCCTGGCAGAGACTGGAGTGGATATGCTTGGGGGAGATTTCAATATGGTTTGGGATATACAGATGGATAGAACTGATGGAGGATAGGGTGCTGAGAGCAGGAGTGGGGGGCTGGCAATGTGGGAGGAAGTCAAAAGACTAGGAGCACTGGTAAATGCTGGTAGGGAGTACTGGGGGGATAGGAGGGTATATACACATTAGGCTGGAGGCCTGGGGATAAGGATTTACTGGATTCTGATGGCCAACTGTTGGGGCTGAGATGTTTGGAAATCGCTGGAGGTGGAATGGTGTCTATGGTCAGATCACTGGGGCCTTTTGGGACAGGGGTGCTTTGGGGGAAGTAGGGATGGGCCTGGACATTGGCACCTAAATTCCTCCTTGTTAGATGATGAGTCCTGGTGGGAGGAGTGGGCTAAAGACATTCAGCTGAGGGTGGAGAACTGGTGGCAAGAAGGTGCCTTGATTGGGGTTCAGTAGATGAGGATGAAAGAGATGGCCAGGATGTACTAGAGCAAGGTTGGCAAGGAGGCAGGGAAGCAGCAAAGGCAGCAAGTGCATTGGGCTTCTACTAGATTGGCTAGGCTTCTGGAGGAGTGGGCAGGACTGGTGATGGTGGAGAGAGAAGAAGATTGGAGAGTAATGAGAGTGAAGATAGAGGTTGGGGAACTACAACAGGTGCTGCAGGAAGAGGAAGAGGCAAGGGTGAAAAGCTTGGTGGCATGGCTTCGTTGGCAGGGGCTGGAGGAAGGAGAGAGGCCTTCCAAGTTTCTCATGAGGACCCTCAGGGTGAGAAGGGTACAGCAATAGTGAGAAGGGGTACTTGACTTGGATGGGGTACTAGTGCATGGTATACAGGATATTCTTGAATTACTGAAGGAGTGATGGAGTGGATTGTGGAGTGAGGAGGAGGGTGGGGCAGATACTACTGACATTGACTGAACATTAGAGGATTGGCACCCACCACAAGTTGCGGGACTAGGTGACCTGATGATGCCTGTAAAGGAGGATGAGATCCACCAGGTTCTTGCCACAACAGCCTCAGGTATGGCACCTGGGGAGGATGGCCTACCCTGGGACTTCTGGAAGCAAATGGTTAGAGTTCCAGGTATAATAGGAGAGCTGACGGCATTGTGTGACTCTATATTGCAGACAGAGAGATGGGTGGGGGAGCAGGATCTTGGGCTGGTGACACTGCTTTATAAGAACAAAGAAAGGCGAGAGGATTGGAAGAACTGGTGGCCAATAATGTTGCTAGATATGGACAGAAAGTTGGTGACTAAGGTGGTGGTTGTGAGGCTACAGAAGGTAGCCCAGCAAGTTGTAGGTGTTGAGCAGAGGGGATTTGTGAGTGGTTGGCTCATTAGAGATGACACAGCCTGGGTATATGGAGTTATTGAAGGGGCTAGAGCCTGTGGACTGGATGGGTGTCTAGTCTTCTTGGACCAGGAGAAGGCTTATGACCAGGTGTGATGAGTCTGGCTAGTAAAAGTATTGGATAGAATGGGGGTGCTGATCCAATTTTGGTCAGTAATGATCAGCCTACTGGAAGGAAGTAGGGCTGCACTCATGTGTAATGAATATAGAGGGGTAGCATTCTCTCTGAGTAGAGGGGTGCCCCAGGGGGGCCCATTGTCCCCCATCTTGTATGCTCTTTCCCTGGAACCCCTAATAGACAGAATCAGGCAGAGGATAGTGGGGCTCTCTATCTATGGCATTGGGTGGAAAGTTGGGGCCTTTGTGGATGACATGGTAGTTGGTTTGGGATTGATTGCTGATGTTGAGGAGCTCAAGAAGACAGTGGAGTGGTATGAGGAGAACTCTGGGATGAAGCTGAATTAGTATAAGTGTGAAACAATGGTGCTCGGCAATGGCCTGGTGGGAGGAGAAGTTATAGGAACAATTGTCCCCACTGGTGAGGCAGTGCAGTACTTGGGCATCTATTTGTCTTTTTTTT
>RBNI01005092.1:0-13036 GCA_003990745.1 Jimgerdemannia flammicorona | reverse complement strand
TTTTTTGGAAGATTGAGAGATCTTGTAGAGAGGTGAATGTCGCATCTGAAAGTACAGTTTTTTATTTTATTTTTAAAGTTAAGTGTACGTGCTGGACTTTACCCAATCCTTCTTTAATAACTTCAAAATCCGGAAATCCCGTTCTATAAGCTTATACATGGACACAGACAATGGATTACACTTACTGAATGTTAGCATAAGAGGATTGTCTTGAGCGCTCATTTTTAATTACACCTTGTTGGAGGTGTGAATTTTTCGCATTTTTATATCGCAGTTACTCAAACGTAACCAATTCTGGCGTAATTCGGGACGTTGCGGCAATTTGCAAAAGGCTAGTCCATTTTTCCGTTACAAAATGGGTAAAGCCGCCGCATGCAAATTGCCGCCGCAAATTGCCGCATGCAAATTGCCGCCGCAAATTGCCGCATGCAAATTGCCGCCGCAAATTGCCACATGCAAATTGCCGCCGCAAATTGCCGCATGCAAATTGCCGCCGCAAATTGCCGCATGCAAATTGCCGCCGCAAATTGCCGCATGCAAATTGCCGCAAATTGCCGCGGCCGGCCAAACACATTTATTATTTTGATACCTATGCCGCTCTCATGTACTTTGCGCACCGGCTCCACTTGTCATTCTTGTTGATCTGGCTATTTTAAAACATCATAGTTTACCATGGTAAGGATTTATAGTGTTCTGTAAAATATTAAAATATCAAAACCTTAATCATATTTAAATAAAGAGAATCTAACAGTATGCTATATATTATTATATAGTGGTCACTGAGTCCTTCAAATACATCAGATTCTCTTCAAGATGTATCTCTTAGACTAACTATAAGTTTGTTATAAGCAAGTTCTTATTGGAGTGCCTTTCCAAGGTCTTATAGTCCTCAAACTTCTTATATTTAAACTGTCTTGTTATCTCTTAGATTGCTTATATAGAATTGAGAGTAAGTGAACTGGAACTGACTTTATTTCAAAGGAAATAAGAAGGGTATTTATACAAAATATGATTCAATGGTTGCTAAGTTATAAAGCTAAATATAAATGTCAATAACTAAATAAAATACTGAAATATAGAAAACTACGGTTATCTGTACAAATAGTTATACAAGTTTAGGATACCAGAAGAATTCTGGGTTATGCAAGATCAGAATGCCAGAAGAATAACAGTTATACAGGAAAAGGATGCTGGTAGAATCTAGTGTTACCAAGAACTTAAAGCAGAATATTTAGAACTATGGGGACTTCATTCTCATTACTGCTGAAGAAGATGAGATCTATAAATATTTCATCTGTCTTATTGCATATGTCATGCATTTCATGTGCTTCATACATATTGTATAGTATGATGTTATTGCTGATGACATCATCCTGTTCAGCAGCAGTGGGGGCTCTCCAATCTATGATATTCTCTTCTACAAAATAAGGAACAAATGTGGGGTCTTAGAGAGGTCTAATCTAGATACTGGGGTCTTAGAATGCTGAGATCAATCCCTGCATAAATTGATCTGGGTTGTCCTGGAGAATGGGATATCAGAAGTCTTCTACTTTATCACTATTATGGGTAATAGTAGACTGAGCCTCTATGGTCACCATGGTCTCTAGTATATTAATGTAGCAGGTAGACAATTCCTTGAAGTCTGAGATCCTAGTATACTCCAAGTTGGGGATTGACTATAGTGTATGTCTGAAGACCTGATAAATCTTCTTTATTATTCTTATTTTACATATATCTATAGGGATAGTATCTTGAATCTCCTGGGAACTGGTCTGGGAGAACTTCTGATAGAGAAGGTTTCCTATTTTATACTTCTGCTATATTCAGAGATATTTAGTAATAATAGTGATCCTTGTTTCCATTTCATAGCAGTAGAGGATATAATGATAGAGGTCACCAGTATTCAGGTTGAGGCTAGGAGTCCTTCTTATACAGGTTTCCATAGCTCTTCTAATATCTTGGAATATTCTATCCTAGACTGAGAGGCCTTGGTGATTCCTGGACCTTGAGGTTTGGTAAGTGGTAGACATTTTATTTGTAGTAAGTCTTTAGAACTATTTCTGTAAGCTTTGTTTGGATTACTACTACTATGGTTTCTTGATCCTTCTTTTATATTTCTCAAGATATCTATCTTATAGTTACAATGACTTATAGTTGGTCATCATAACTCATCTTATAGCCCAGATGAGTTATACTATATGATCTTCTTATGCTCTAATCTGGTGGCTTATAAAGAAAGACTATCTCTTATACTGATGTCATTATTCTGAGATCACCATTATAATATTAATAAAGTGATACACTAACAGAATTAATATATTGCAGATAATCAAACTGACTATCAGCCCTAAGTTCTGAGTTTTTGTGAGGAAATACTGAGTTCTAATTGCCTGTTATAGCAGAGTCCAGGTATTACTTTTGGGTTCTTATACTGATGAGAGTACCATACTTATATCCTAAGTTGATCAGGCTTAGAATTATTAACAAGTTAGGTCTGAGGGTTCTGTAATAAGAATACTACTTTATTCTTGTATTTAGAAAAAGCAGAGATAAGGTTACAATATACTTAGTAAAGAGAGTATTTATATACAGTTGAGGCTATAACTAAATATGATATACTGAATATACATATCTATATATATTTATATTATTCTGAATAACTATAACTATTAGTCAGAAATTCCATAGAAATTTCCATAGGAATTTCTGTCAGAATTTCTATCAGAATTTCCAGTAACTTGTAGGTATATATAATAATTTATTACATTCTTCTCTTTTTTACCTGAGCCTACTCATTAAACTCAGTGCTAAACTTTAAATACTTATCAAACTAAAGAACAGTATACTGGACTACTTAAAAGACAATATCACTCTATTGTTTATTACTTAGATTGATATTATTCTTGAATAATACTTTACAGAGATAGTTAAGAACTTAAGATTGAGTGCAGAAAAGTATATAGAGACTTTTGGCAACTACATATATATAGTTATCAATAAAAATATAGGTTTATTGTTTGGCAGTACTGAGAGTTTCTTGTTGATAGATAAGGTATCCTATCTTATAGTACTTCTTTAATTCTTATTAATAGTAGAAAGCCTAGAAATATTAGATTATTCTAAGATATTATTGGGCTTCATTTAGATCTGGATCTCTAGAGATTTATATATATGTTAACAGAAGATAGTTCAGTAGAATTCTATTAACATTTGATAGCTATAAGGATAGTGGTAGCAATTTTGTTCTTGATTTATTCTTAATATCATTATTAGATACTATATTAGAGTGAGTTATCTATATAAGATTATTTTAAATATTTATACTTCTCTTCACTTGAGTATTCAGAAGTATGGCTGTCTTTTAGAAATTCTATAGAAATTTTCATTATATTAGATATTGTAATATATCTGACTCAATAGAGGCAAATTACAAGATTGAGAGTTGATATAGTTTGACTTAAGCCCACAGTTACTTTGTCAAAAAGTAACAAAATATTCTAAGATTTCTTATTAGTATTTAGTAGTATACATAATAATCAATCTGAATACAATGGTCAATTTTTTTATTGGGACAGGTTCTTGGGTATGAGTGGTGATTTGTATATAGTGTGAGTAGTTTTCTTATATATAATAGTCTGGAAATTTAGCAGTTTCCTTTTTGAGTAATAATGATCTCTATCTAATGATCTCTGTATAGTATAACAATCTTCAAAAGTATGTAATTTCTGGTAGAATAATCTTAGTATAACAATCTTAATAATATTTCTTATGCAGATTTGATAGACAATTTGGATAACTCAGTTTTGGTATAGATTCTCTTAAATTAGCTCTTCTGGGAATATTGGATAACTTGATAACTTGGGTAACTTAAATGATACAGATAACTCAGATAACTTAGATAATATAGATTCTTCCTAAATTGGTAGGCTTCTGGAGAAATAGTTAGAATGGCATGATTTGCAGATTTTTGATAAGTTATATCAAAGACTGGCTTCATTTATATAGTATTATATCAGAGAGACTGGCTCTACTGCAAAGTTGTATCTGATCTTATAGTAGGCTCTCTGGAAATAGCAGATGGTACAGATTCTTTCTAAATCAGTAGACTTCTTGAATAACTTGGGTTTTCTTCAGGCTTATCTAATAAGCAAACCAAAATATAACAGACTCTTCTTTATATCAGAAAGTGGACCAGAGTGGAAAATAGCTCACAACTTCTTAGCAGTAGTTTGTTGGCAGGTTTTTCCTCTTAAGTATACTAGATAATTGACTTTTGCTTTTGATTTTCAGACTGAGGCTTATTCACTCTTATCTCTGGAATATTTTATATAGTTATAATTGCTATCTGATTACTATGTTACTAATTATAGATTACTATATATAGTAAGTATTCCTAGATAGTACAGTGTACTGGATCAGTATGATATACTGATTCAGTATAGTATACTAAACCAATATAGATAAATATACTGTTTCTAATATCTCTGGCTAATTATATAGGTTGGTATAGTAAAGCAGTCTTGATTGCTTAGTGTACTAGATATAGTATGTGGTTAATTTATAATTTCGGTAATACAATTCTGCTGCTAATTATATCAGCCCCCACTAAAAGATAGTCTATCCTCAGACTATCCTTTAGTTATTATTCCAATATACATAAGTATCTTCAGTATTAATATCTGAACCATTATCTTCATTTGAATCAGAGTTACTCTATTTGACAGGTTCTTCTTCTTTCTCTAGAAACAGAATTTTGATATGGTTGATGATACTTAAGTAGATAGTAAGATTCATTTATTATATATTATTCAGAGAGAACTGTGCCTGTATCAGTACTGGGGTAGTTTGAATTTCTCATAGAATCTCAGATAAGCAGAGGTCCTAGTTAGTAGAATTGACTTGGGTATGTCCTTTCTTGATAGTCTAGTTCATTTATTCTATTATATTATTGATCTGAGGGTAGTATAATATGGTCTATTTAAGATAGATCTTGTGAATTTAGGCATAACTTATGATTATATTATGATGAATTCTGTATCTTAGTCAGAGATGAGTTCTTTTAAAAGTCTATATCTGAGTGTAAGTCTATGGAAGAGGCCTACAATGGTTAAGGTATCTGCAATTTCTATTAGAAAAGCTTTAGGCCACTTAGTCAGATGTTTCACAAATATAAGAATATACTTATTCCTTCCTAGTATGTATAATAGATAAAGGTCCAATTATACCTACTTCCCATCTCTGAAAGATGTTTTCTAGTAGTATAATTGGTTGTAATAATGCTTGATAGTTCTTTCTTCCTTAATACTTCTGGCAGATGTTATATTTCTTAAGTATATTCTGGACTTGTGTTCTGAGATTAGGCTAATATTAGTATATTGTTAGTAGCTTTTTTTCTATATTTATCTATCTTTGGTAGACTTTCTAGTGTTTTTTTTAGATGAGATCTTCTTGTGCTCTGATAGTCTGAGAAGCTTTCTTTAGCATACAGTTTCTTAGTATACTCTTCTTCTGATTTATTAAAGTTGGTGGGAAAGTATATCAATATTGTTATAAGCTTTCTCTACTTTATAGATGATAGTGATTTTATAATCCTGAAGGATAAAAATCTAGTGGACTAGGATTTTAGTAGATTTCTTATAGTTGAATAGTTATTTAAGAGCTACATAGTCAGTTATCAGAGTGAATCTTTTTCTGATAAGATAATGCTTGAACAGAGTAACTGCCTATATGACTATAAGGTATTCTAGTTTGGTGCTACTATAGTTGATTTACTACTGATTAGTTACTCAGCTTATATAAGCTATTACATAGTATTATTAGTTAGGTCCTTCTTGGGCTAGAACTACTCTGAGGCCATCTTTGGAGACATCTATATACTAGATGAATGGTTTCTATAGATTGGATCAAACAAGGATTGCTGCTATAGTTATATAGTACTTGAGTTCTTTGAAGGCTTTCTCTTATAATTCTGTCCATTTATAAGATACTTCTTTCTTGAGAAAAATTCAGATTGAGATAGCAATTTGGGCAAAGTTCTTAATAAACCTTCTATAGTAGGATACTAGTATCAGAAATATGTAATAGTATTTCCTTCAGGGTCTTGGGTACTGGCCAATTGTTGATCTTTTCAGTTTTCTTTAGGTCTATATAAGTTTCTTCTTTTAAAATGATAAATCTAAGGAATTCAAGTTTCTGTTTTCCAAAAAAGCATTTCTTGGTATTGAGTCTCAGGTAGTTCTTGCAGGTGAGCTTGAAGAATTCTTCTAGGTAGTGCAGGTATTCCTCAAAATTTGCTGAATAGATGTTGGAATTATCTATGTATACAATTAGGCAGTAGTAGATCAATGGGCCATAGAATGAATTCATCATTCTCTGGAAGGTGGGAGGTATATTATAAAGTTCAAAAGATATTCAGAGATACTCAAATAGTTTCCCTAGAACAAGAAAGGCTGTCTTCTGAATATCTTTGGAATTTATAGAAATTACATAGAATTCTGCAAAAAGGTCTATACTGCTGAAGTATCTGGTATCTTATAACTGATCTAAGAGATCATCAATTCTGGGCAAAGGATAGACATCCTTTTCAGTAACTTAATTGAGTTTTCTATAGTCTATGTAGAGTCTCTATCCTCCTTTCTTTGGTACAATAAGTATAGGACTGATCTAAGGGCTAGTTGAGAGTTGGATGACTCTATTGTCTAAGAGTTCCTAAATGTATTCCTTTTCAAATATCTTTAAGTGATGGGGTATTCTATAGAATTTCTGCCAGATGAGTATTATATTTCCTATATTTATACTATAGTGATATAATGAGTTGTATAATAAGTTGTTATAATCAGTAGTGAAGATATCTTGATATTTATTGAAGAGTTCCACTAGTTATTATCATTACTGGAGTGTCAATTCTTCTCTAATATTAGTGGAAGGCTTTACTGTCTCCTGGGTCGCAGAGGGGTCTTTCCTTTCTTCTAGGACTTTTTGCTATTTTCTGATAGATTTAGCTTATAGACTTCTCTGTGGGTTTAATTGAGGAAGAGCACTAAGTATCCTATGATGGTTCCTTTTGACAAGATAATGCTTTCTCAGCTCTGATTGATTGCTCAGGAGAATACTGGATTTATCTTATTAGAGAATATATATATATCCCTTAATGTTCAGGTTTGAGATATCTTTATTAAGTTCAAAGAAGAGGTTTCTGGGGTTGGGTGGTATAAAGATTTTGAAGGTGGTTTGCTCTCCTGACTCCAGGATAAGATTCTTGTATAACTTGACTAATTGGTAATATACTTACTCATTCTTTCACCTGTACCATTCAGGTGACACAAGACTCTGACAATACTTTTGGCAACATCTTCAAGTATTGGTGCTTTCAAGATGGTGAGCAATATGCATTCTAGTGAGAGTACTGAGCAGGGGGGCCCCAGTGCCTTTGACTGGCAATATGTGGAGGGGGGTTGGGGTACTGGTCTTGGCATGCCGAGTGCTTCAATGAGAGGACACAGGGCTGGAGGGGGTGGCAGAGGTGGTGCGAGGCCACAGGGGGAAGGGAGGATGACCTTTGCAGATAAGGTCAGGATGGGAAAGCAGGTGATGGGACTGGATGGCTGGCTGGAGCTGGGGAAGGCGGCTGCTTCCTCAAGCGGCAAGGAGGCCTCTCCACTGGGGGGACAGCATAGGGGGGCTGGAGGAGTAGTGGCTGAGGCTGTGACTGTTGATGGTGGTGTGATGGGCAATCTGGAAAAAAATCCAGATGTGATGGCTGATGGAGGACCTGGACAGAGGAGTGGTGCGGGATCTGGGGACCTGGCTGATGATGTGATGGGCCTCATGGTGGCCCTGTTACTCAAGAAGTCCTGATCGGAATTCGCTGTCACACTGTGCTTCTGAGACTTGGCAGTGATGGCTAAGATGGTACTGGGGCTGTTGGTGAGCGAGGTGAAGGGTGCAGCCTCAGTTAAGTTTTTGAAGAAGCTGGAGGTGGTCAAGGTGGGGTTTGAAGAGGAGGATTTACTACTGGAGGCAGTGGAGAAGGGTGTGGTGGTTGGAGGGATTTCAGTACCAATGGCGAGGTGTATGTGCTGGGATCTCCAGGTGGTTCATCTGGTGATTGCAGACTTGCCGACAGTAAAGAAGGAGGAGGCGAGGAGGCTGGTCATGGATGTGGTGAAGGAGTATAGCGAGGTAGTCGATATTGGATTTACGGTATGGGAGGGGACTGAGCTCAGGACAGGCGATGTGGACATCCAGTTGAGGTTGTTTGGGATGGAGAATACTGGGAAGGCTAGGGACTGGCCAGTGGCGTTGAAGTGGGGCCCAATGGAGTACAAGGTTTCGAGGGTGAAGGGGTCAGAGGAAGAGGAGGAGGACCTGCTGGAGGTGCTTGAGGACTTAGTTGGGGCTGTGGAGAGGTGGCAAAGGGCTTGGATAGCTTATGAGACTAGGATGGTAGTGGAAGTGATTGAGGGCAAGAAGGTGCAAATAGACAAGGTGCTCTGGGAGAGGGCGAAGGGGAGACAGCTGCAGAAGGATCTGTTGGCCAGCTTGGAGGGAGGACACTGGGCAGGGGCTATAGAGGAAGGCACTGGAGCGAGTGCTAGCATCTGGGCAGAGGGAGTGCAGCAAGGGGAGAAGACAAAGGAGAGTGGGGGATGGGGGATAGAGGAGGCTGGAGTGGACATGGCGATGGCAGAAGTTGTCCCAATCTAGTATGGGGTGCCCGAGGTGGGAGAGGGGGAGTTGGAGGATGTGTCTGAGGACAGGTGGGATGAGTCTGTATGAACTGAGGAGAGGAAGGAAGGAGAGGCGGATTTGGAGCAGGCAGCAGAGGTAGTTGGAGGGGAGAAGTGGCTATTGAGGGCACTGTGTAATGTGGCAGCCAAGGAACTGGGCAAGATCAACTTCTGGGTGATCAGTGAGGAATTCTGGAGGCGAGTGCTGTGAGGGGAGGAGGTTGTGAGGAAGTTGAGGGATGAGATGATGACAGCTCTTCTGGAGACAGAGGAGTATGAGGTCACTGAGGCAAGAGAGGCAACACTCTTGGGGATCGCTAATGAAAGGGCAGCCTATCTGTGGGGGCCACAGAAGGGACTGGAGAAGTGGCAGGTGGTGTGCGAGGAGTATCGGGCATTGATGGAGATGGTGGATGGTGAGGACTGTGCAGAACTATTGGCAGCTCTGGATGAACAGCAGAATGTGGAAGATGAGATTGTGGCAGAATGGAACCTGGATCTGGCTGGAGAGGAAGTGAGCATGGAATTGTAGATGTGGAGATATCAACTTTATCAAATAATTCACTATGAATAGTACAACCAACATTTTTTCTTTGAACATCAATGGGCTTAGAGGGACTGGGAGGTGACGTATGATTTTTGGGTGGCTGAAGAAACTGGAGGTGGATCTCTTTTTACTTCAAGATATATGGTGTGAGGGGGAGGAAGATGGACTGGAATGGATAAGAGAGTGGGGTGGGGAGGCAGTTTGGCAGGGTAAAGTAGGAATCCTGGTTAGAAAGAGGAAAGGGGACATTGCAGACACTGGACATTGGGGTAGTAGATTAGTGTGGGGGACATGGTGGAGGCCTAGATGGAACTCAATTGTAGTGGGATCTTGTTACTGTCTGGCTGAGAGAGGGACCCGAGTGACATGGATTGGAGATTTGCGAGATTCTGGGCTCTTGGTTAAGGCTGGGGTGGATTGTCTGAGGGGTGACTTTAATATGGTATAGGAGAGTAGACTGGACTGAACTGATGGGGGATGGGGTGTGGCAGGTAGGAGTGGGGGATTGGAGGACTGAGAAGAGGTGGAAAGACTCAGCTCACTGGTGGATACCATGTGACTGCAGGATGGGGACCGGCATCTATATACTCATTGGGTGGGAGGACTTGGAACTAGAATTGATTGGATTCTGACTGCGGAGTATTGGGGCAATACAGTTTGAGAGAAGATGGAGATCGAGTGGTGCCCTTGGTCAGACCACTGGGGTGTTCAGGGTGGGAAAAGGTTTGGAGGGAGCAGAGAGGGACCAGGACATTAGTGGCTAAACTCTTCACTGCTGGATGAGATGGACTTGTGGAATATGTGGGTGTTAGAGGTACGAACCAAGATTACTGATTGGAGGCGGGCAGGGATGAGGATTGGAGATAGGTGGCATAGACTGAAATCTGAAGCTCAATGGTACTGGAGAGAGGTGGGGAGAGAGAGGAGTACGCAGTGGAGGAGACAAGTCTGTTGGACATCTAGGAGACTGGAAAGGCTACTTCTGAATTGGGCTGGGTTATCGGAGGAGGAGGAGGTATTGGATTGGAAGGCTAAGCAGGCTAAGCTGGAAGTGGTGGAACTGCAGGATTTGTTGAGAAAGGAGGAGGCAGTACAGGCTCAGGCTATGGCAGCCAGGCTATGGTGGCAGAGATTGGAAGAAGGAGAAAGGCCCACAAGGTTTTTGACCTGTCTCCTCCATGCTAGGGGAGCAAGGCACCAGTGGGAAGGAGTTCTTAATGAGGAGGGAGAGATGGTATTAGGTGTGCAGGAGATCCTTGGCCAGTTGAGCACTCACTGGAGTAATCTCTGGAGTGAAGAGGAAGGAGGGGAGGTGGAGCAGGACATTGAGTGACATCTGGAAGAGTGGCACCCAAATCCTGCAGCAGGGTTGGGGGAGTTTGGTCAACTGGTTTTGGGAGAGGAGATCCTTCGAGTTCTGGCATCAACAACCCTGAGAACTGCGCCAGGGGAGGATGGTTTGCCTTGGGACTTTTGGAAATGTATGGCGTCCATAGGGAAGGCTCTGGAGGAGATGTCGCTGATGTGTGATACAGTCATCAGTACCAGGGAATGGATTGGAGGGCAGCAGTTGGGGCTGGTATCATTGCTGTACAAGGACAAAGGGTGTAAGGAGGACTGGAAGAACTGAAGGCCAATTATGCTGCTGGATATGGACCGCAAGCTGGTCACCAAAATTCTGATGGTGAGGTTACAGGGTGTGGCCCAACAGGTGCTAGGGAAGGAGCAGCGAGGCTTTGTTAGGGGCCAACTGATCCGAGATGGCACGGCATAGGTCCACGGAGTTATTGAAGGCACTAGGGCTGCAG
Organism: Jimgerdemannia flammicorona; assembly: GCA_003990745.1. NCBI lineage: Eukaryota > Fungi > Mucoromycota > Endogonomycetes > Endogonales > Endogonaceae > Jimgerdemannia > Jimgerdemannia flammicorona. The sequence goes on along the minus strand of RBNI01005092.1, from coordinate 1,952 downwards.
GGGTGGATGGCTGCTTGGTCTTCCTGGACCAGGAGAAGACCTATGATAGGGTTCAGAGAGTGTGGCTGGAGAAAGTACTGGAGCACATTGGAGTACTAGTGGGCATGTGTCAGTCACTTATTGGACTACTGGAAGGGAGTAGGGCAGTGATTCTGGCTAATAGACACAGGGGGGCCTCCTTCCCCTTGGGGAGGGGGGTGCCACAGGGGGATCCGTTGTCATCCATCCTTTACACCTTCACCTTAGAGCCGTTGTTGGATCGGATCTGGCACAGAGTTGGTGGATTGAATATCTTGGGCATTAATTGGAAGGTGGGGGCCTTTGCAGATGATATGGTGGTTGGGTTGGGCTCAGTGGCGGATGTGGCTAGGCTCAAGAAAATAGTGGAGTGGTATGAGAGGTGTTCTGGAGTGAAACTCAATTGGTACAAGTATGAGACAATGGTCCTTGGGGAAGGAGTCATAGGGGGGGACATCATTGGAACAATTGTCCTGGCTGGAGGAGTGGTACAATATCTGGGTATTTATTTCTCGGTGTATGGCTCTTTACTCCCCAAGGAGTGGTGGGAGTACAAACTGGTAGAATGGGGGAATGTACTGACGAGTTGGGGTGATAGACAGATGTTGCTGGCAGGGAGAGTAACTGTTCTGAATGTGTATTGGATGCCGAAGCTTTGGTATCTGGGCTACCATTTGGACTTCCCTAAGTGGATAGTTAAAAGGCTTCTCAAGATGGCTCGCTCTTGGCTCTGGGCTGGATGACGGAGTCAGATTGGTTGGGAGGTGCTCACACTTCCTGTGGATTGTGAAGGACTTGGCCTGTTGGACTTTTCAAAGAGGCTACTCTGTTTGAGAGCATGGTGGATGAAGAGGGCCAGTGAGTTGAGAGGAGGAGAATGGGTGCCCCTTATGCAGCATTTGTGGGAGGTGAGAGTGTCGCCACAGGGTGGCTCAGGGGATCTACTGTCCTTGGTGGCCTTAGATGGTAGCCGGAGGATGAGGTACAAAGGATTCTGGTAGGGAGTGGTAGATGGGGCCCATCACATTGGGATCCGTTGGCAAGGTACTGAAGGGGATGAGGACTGGGGTCCGGGGATGTGGAGGTGGGACTGGCTCTTGTTGGGAGGGAATCTGGTCAAGGACTTCTGATTAGAGGAGGGAATGGAGTGCATTAGGGGTCTAGGACAGGACCTTTGGCTGGAGACCTGGCAAGGGGCTGGGATCGGGGAGGGATGGGACTGGGCAGGCATCTGGTCTTGGATCAAGGTGGTGTCGAGGTGGCTCCCACCAAAACTCTGGGTAACATGGTGGAGGCTGTTGTGGTGAAATGTAATGCTAAACTTTAGGACTGGCCATCTGATGGATGGCGGGGTTTTTGACTGTAAGGAGTGTCATAATGTAGGGCAGGAGGGCAGGGTGGTGCAGATGCCTGAACATTGGCTGGGGGAGTGCAAGATTATGGAGAATTTTTGGAAGATAGTTGGGGGGAGATTGGGAGTGCCGGTGCCTGACCCTGAGGTGGGTGGGTGGTGGGCAGCTCTACAGTCAAGGCTGGTGGGGGGGGTGGGGAATGAGTGGCTGATGGTTGGTTGGGCCATTGCAATATAGGTGGGGCTTGCAGAACACTAGCGGAGCATTTTTGAGGAGGGCCCTCAGAGGCCTGTGAACCTGAGGGTAGTAAGGTGGGAGGAGCTGATACTCGAGCTCTTCAAGGCATGGTGGATTGGATGGGGCCCCAAGGGGGGGAGATGTAAGGAACTAGTAAGGAGGATTGTGGAGAAGAGTGGTGGTAGAGTTGTAGTAATGGTGGATGGGGTGGTATTTGTAGGAACCCGAGAGGGGGGGGGACCCTATGGGATAGGGTGAGGGCATAGGCTGTATCAATATTACTATAGACATCAGTTAATAAAGGGAGTCCAAGTGACTATAAAAAAAAAAAAAAAAAAAAAAAAA
>RBNI01005091.1:0-13037 GCA_003990745.1 Jimgerdemannia flammicorona | reverse complement strand
TTTTTTCTACACTTATTTATTCTGAATACAGTTACATAAAAAACAGTGGGAAAACATCCCCTGGATTACCTGACAAGAAAGTAAGTGGAGTCAGGCCCTGAAAAGAGTAGCCTCAGGCTATCTGACACCTAATCTTAGTAAGGCCAAGGTGGCTGGAGTCTGGTTCTCTCTGCTCTGAGCCATTCTCACCCCCCCCCCTCTCCACCAATAACAATGCCCCATCAAGGCCACCACTGGCCCCCTCATACAAATAATATATATAATGAAGAGAAATGAAATGACATGCAGATATGATAAATCCCCAACTATGAGTTACTCCACCCCACCTTAGCTGCCCTGTACCAACCTATATACTTAACGAATGGGTCTACCATCTAACTGCTACTCTCTCTGCCCAACTCTGAGTCAGAAGTCACTGTCTGGCTTGTGATACCAGCACCTTAAGTAGCACTGCCATCATACCTGGTCTTACTCTAAAGGGCCACTGGACACAACCCCAGTACCTTGAGTACCTCTGCAGTATGCACTCAGCCTACTAGCTCCTCTCTCCCCAAAGTGGCAAAGTAGTTACCCTGCTGATCCCCCTGCTGATCATCACACCATTACCAGCCAATCACCTGACCTAATCATTACTACCATCTTGAATCACACTATTTGATATCTATCAATCACTAGTCACTATCACACCATATATTGAAATCACCTCATCCACCTTAGCCAATTATCAGCTGTATCTTCTGAAATCCTCTGAGCACCTTCTGAAATCTTCTGGTACACCTCTATACCTTGAGGATATAGTAAGAGTCTCTTCCCAAGTGAAAGAAAGCCTAAGGGCCTGACCCACATCCCCCAGCCCACCAGAGCATGTCAGTAAGCCAGATGCTCACTATGATACCAGCTATATTGCTAGATGAAAGACTCCACATCTCCTTGAGATCTTACCAGTAGCTCCCAGAGCCTGCATCACACTGTCTGGCTCATGAAATGATGAAAACCTTGAATTCTTGAAAACTGTAGCCTTGAGATTGGGCAACTTAACACTATTGGACTCTTCTTCTCTTGTCACTTCTGGTACACCCAATCTCAGAGCACTGATGGCCCCTCTTCCCCTATACTATAGGGATCCAATTTCCACCTGGACCTTTTGACCAGTATGGTTCAAGAGAAAGAAGTCTCCTTATATATATCTATAATCAGTCAATGCTGATCTATAGAATAAATATAATAGATGAAAATCATTATCTTCTTTAATATAAAATCAAGTATATCTCTGATGAAACCAATTAAGTAACTGATAGTTTTTCAAGATATATGAAAGATGAAGTTATCTTTATAGTTAAGGTAATCAGTAATCTTAACCAACTGATCAAGAATGACTATCAATAAGACAGCCTACTACTGAATTTCCTCTAGTATTGTCAAGACACCAAAATAGAGATATCTAAACTAATGAAGAAGATAACCAAGAAGTTCACCTATTAAAATAGACTTATTTATCAGAACTACAAAAGAGTAGTAATACTTAGAGATAATACTTTCTATCTCAAGATTATATAGAAACTAGTACTTCCAAATGAATAATTAAAAAAAATTTGAAGTAGATATATAGAGTATTTAAATCAAATTAATTTGATTTGATTTGAATATTGTTTTGATTTCCAAATTAGGCCATAAATGTTTTTTTCAATAACTTTATGAGATTTCATCCAATTTTGATGCTCTTGGTGTTATTGAAAAGCCATTATAGAGAGTGTTCTAATAATGATACTAGTTATATCAAAAGCAGATAAAATCTTATAGAGTTATTAAGGAAAATATTTGTAGTCTAATTTGGAAATCAAAACAATATTTGAATTGAATCAAATCTATTTAATTTGAATACCATATATATCCACTTTGAATTAATTTAAATTATTCATTTGAGAGTACCTACAGAAACTCTATAATACTTTTACAGCAGACTACTTCAGATTCAAGAAGATCTACAATCTCATCTCTAGAGAATTCTACTGATCAAAGATGATTAAGAATATCAAGACTTTCATAGTATTATAGAATATATGTCAAAAATTCAAAAGTAGTAATAAGCTATTAACTGAGCTTCTATAACTTCTATCAATCTTCTTCTACAACTGAAACCAAATCACTATAGATTTTATTATTCAGTAATTCAAGACCTGGGTAGGATAGAATATCATTATAGTATTTGTAGACTATCTTAATAAGTAAGCCTACTTTATACCTACTAAGACTATTATAATAGTATCTGAAGTAGCTGAGATCTTTCTAATCAGATCTTCAAGCTATATATATAATATACTAAATACTATTATATCAGACTGAGATGCTAAGTTCACCAGTAACTTTTAGAAGATATTCTTTACTCTCTATAAGATGAAGCTGAAATTCTCAACAGCCTGCTATCTATAAATAGATAGTCAGACCAAGTATATCAATGACTGGGATAAGTACTTAGTCTATATAGAATTTGTCTATAATAATAACTAGTAGACCTTAATAAAGAAGATACTATTCTTTTTAAATTATAGTCAGTATCTGAGAATACTAAGTACAACTATAAAATCAATAGTCTCTATAGTACAGAACTTGGCTAAGACTATCTCTGACCTTATACAAATAGCCCAAAATGCTCTCATAGAAGTACAGGAATATCAGACCAAGTATATCAATTAGAAGTAAAGAAAAGTCTCTTATAATATTGGTGACTAAATTATACTTAGGACAGACCACCTATATCTAGATACTCTAGTATAGCAATTATTGAGAAAGCTTTAAGTCAGAAAGATTAAATCATACTGAATTCTGGAAAAAATTAGTAAGATCAACTACAAACTAGTAACTCCCCATAATATCTGTATATATTCAGTATTTCATATCAGTCAACTGATAGATTTACAAGAATTCTTTTTCAGAGCATACAGTATTACCACTACTTCTAGTTAGGATTAATAATTATGAGAAATTCAAGATTGATAAAATCTTACATTATAAGATCTGCTGATATGTAAAAATGGTTAAGTAATTTTTTCTAATCAAATAGAAAGACTATTCCATCTATAATATAACTTGTGAAAAGGAAGAAACTTTGAAAAATATATAAGAATTCTAAAGAAGTATATGAATACTCTCACTCTCTAACAAAGGAGGAAACTACAGCTCTAACTCTTAAATTAATTAAGATAAGAAAGAGAGATTGAGTGAAAAATAGACTTATAATTATCTAGAATATATTAATAATGAATACTAATAGGAAGTAATATATAGAAAAACTCAAAAGAAATAATCAAATACTATAGCTAGTAAAAGAGAAATACATTGAATATCTGTAAATTACTACTCTTGAATTATTGATAACAATGGTCCCAGATCAGAGAGTATACTATCAGAGGGTCTACTAAGAATATAGCACTAATAACCCCTCCAAAGATAAGTCACTAGTAGGGTTCAAATCTCCTTCCAGTTGATCAGACTGATACTAAGGCCCTCACCCTAAATAAGATGGCCAAATCTCACTCAATATGCTGAGAAATTTTATCAATACTCAGCAATATCTAGCTATTTACATATAATTAGTATTGAAGAAAACAAAAGATTATTCTGTTGAAGAACTTTCTCAGATCTTTAATAACTATTGAGTACTATACAAAGCTAAAGCAATATACAGCAACAATATTAGCTATATATAGCACTAACTCTCAGTCTATAGCCTGGAAGCCAACTCCTTAATAGGGTGACCAACTCTCTATCTAAAGTCGGAAATAAGATATTGTTAACCCAGTATTATCATATTAACTTCCATATGACCAGTACATACTCAGCTTATATTAGTAGGTCATTTATCTTACAACAGAATAAGGAAACAGACCAGAAATATATCAGAACAAAAAGTAGTTATAATCAGCATGAAATAATAGTTACAAGAAGATATAAATACTAAACAAAAGGCAGAAGTATCAAATATTTTCTCTTAGAAAACTATAAAAATATCTCCTTAATATAACTACTAGACTTTTTTTACCAAAGCCAGCTTCTTTCAAGCCCTGCTGACTATCTCTTTGATTATATTATAATTGCAATAAAAGGAAAAAACATTTACTTTGAAGCCCTTAATCTCACTAGTTAGGACCTAGAATACTTTGTCCTCAACTACTGAAAACTTATTGAAAGGGCCTATCAATCTAATAGCTGCTTGGAGATCTGGTATAAGTATGAAATTAGTCATTATATCTACTAATACTATTGAGGCCTCACTATGGACCAGATTTCTATCTAAACTAATCTGGATAGATATAAATAGAGACTTACTAAAAAGATTTATCAAATCTTCTAGTACATATATCTTCTACATAATTTTCAATCTTAACTTTATATAAATCCCAGATATTCTGAATCTCTTCTATCTTAAAGTTGATGAACTAAAGATAAAAGTAGCTACTGAGGCCCACTTCAGAATCTACCTTAAAAGTAAGAACTGCAAATTTCATTAGAGCTCCTTGCTGAATGATAACTCTGACCAATGGATTCAAGGCCTCTCTGATCTATTCAAAGAACTACCTATATAAATAGATATCTTAAGAAATAAAAATCAATTCTCCTATTTAAATAGCACTAATTATATCAGATAATAATCTCTAATCCTATCTCAAACAATCCCAGATCAATAAGAAGACCTTGCAACTCTAGACCAGTAAGAACCATTCACAGATCTCATTGATTTACCCACTCTTGACATTGATATCCCTACTGATCTATATATTGACCAAAGTGATGTCAATGATGAGAATGAGGACAACATCATTCCTATAGTTCTTAACTTCAAGATAAGCAAAACAAAATTAATATGAATATTTATTTCTAAGAAGAGAGAAATATAATAAAAATTATATATAGTGACAAATGATCATCTGATCTAGTAAGTAATGATATTATAAATAAGTAATATACTATAAACAAGATAAATAAGATAAATGAGATAAATATAAAAAACAAAATAACAAACTCTCTGAACTTTAGAACCTGTACTAGTACTGTAGTAACTATATTACTTAATCAGTATATTATCAAAAATATTATCCTAATTACAAAGCCAAAAGTAACTGCTCTGAACACAAATATTAAGTACTTTTAGAATAAGTAACTAAGCAGTTATATACTCAATTAGTTATATATGGATAGTCAAAAAATGATAAAATATTACTTAGCCAATATATATAAATACCCCAGTAAATAAACCAGCTCTTAGTTAAGTATTATTCCCCTCTATATATACTCTGCTGAGTTTCTTAGCAATAAACCCTAAGTTACTCTAGTATTTCTGACTAAACTCCAGAAGTCTAACTAACTTTTGCTAAAACTAAGAACTGATATATAAATCTAAAAAGAAACCTCTTTTGAATCTAAATTTACAAGAGATTCAGTTTATATATAGTAAGAATAAATCTCTTATATAAAATTATAGTAATTAAAGAAGGACAATACTTTATTTCATTATAAAGAAAGAGTACATTTTCAAATCTTAGTAAATATTATAAAGTAAAAGAATAATTAAAAGGCTTTTTGATATATATTATAATATAGCAAATATCTAATCTTAGAAGTATGGTGGATTTCTGTATCTTGAAAACTTGACCTATTCTAACTCTTATAGAGTCCTCAGGGTACAGAGGAGTGAGTTTGAAGTGTATCTGCTTGTAGGCTTACTAGTTCCTTTGCTTTCTCTTTACTTTGAACTATTTTGATCTAAGGTTTATTTACTCTAAGATACTGGGTTATTTATATAATTTGTGGCTAAGTTATGACTATATTATGAGTCACTTTTCACAAGTGTTAATCCTTGATATCTGTTAAATCTTTAATGATTACCAAAACGTTAACATCTGTGAATTCTTGATATTTGTGAAGAGTTTAACATTTATGAAAACTTTAACATTTGTGAAATGACTGCTATTTGTAAGGCTATACTATGTATATTAGGAATTAGATTTAGATACTATGATCAAATATCTAATTTCTCTAATTTATGTTACTAATTTGGATCAACTGTCACAACTTCCTCCTAAATAAGTGATTTATCCCTGAAACATTCTATTCACTTAAACTTCCAAGCTTCTATAATCTGTATCTCCTTATACTATATAATTTGTATCATTATATTTTTCCAATAGTATCTCTAAATATGTCCAAAGTCTCCTGGGACTACTCCTCAGAAATGAGCTAGGGCTGGCTTATTATCTTTAAACAGCTTATTAACTTATTTAGTGATTGTAATCTTAGTATAAGAGAGCTGGCACTCTCTGATCTAGTCTTCTTTTCTCATCTCTGGTTATGAATTTAGTAGCTATTCTAACTTGAAGTATTCTTGAAACTCATTTCTGTTCTGGTAGGTCTTAAAGTGTAAAATTCATGACAGGTGTATCTGAACTATATTCTGGATACTATCAAATGATTTCTCTATACTTGGCAACTCAGTGGAATACTATTGTCTTTCTATAGCTTATTGTATAGTACTAGTTATCTTGAGGGCTGAGACAGTATTTTGTTAATTAGCCATGGTACTTCTTGAGTCAGTTTTAGTGAATAGTAGTAAAGATGATTGTGCCTGAGAGTTTTTGTAGCCAAAAGGTAGTTCCTTTTATATCTTACACAAGGTAAGATTCTTCCTACTTAGGCTCCAGTTTTTGTAACCATAAAGCTTCTACTATATTCTAATATACTAGGACTTTGTCTCCTATCTTAATAATCTCCACAGGTTTGTGAATCTTCTCTACATTATTCCATTATAGTGTCTGTGCTTCTGTTATATAATTCTTGGCCTTCTTTCTGATTTTGTATAGTCTTCATATCTTGGTATTTATGCATTTCCATACAGCATCTCCATTGGATGACAAGGTTCCTTGAGAACTTTCTTCTCCAAATAGTATTTCTCAGAGAGTAAAGTGGGTACTTTGTGATCAAATATTCTAGAGAGCAGATAATACTATTAGCAGATAATAATTCCAGTTTTTATAGTTATCACAGATCTTAGTAATAATATTCTTAAGAGTCTTGTTAGTCCTTTCTGCTTATCTATTCTCTTATAGATAGTATACTATAGTCTGAATATGCTGGATCTTATACTTCTTATAGAGAATCTCAAAGAACTGGTTCATAAATTCTATTCCTTTGTCTGTGGTTACTTATACTAGAGTCTTAAATCAGTAGATGATTTCTTTGTGAAAGAAATCAGAAATTGACTGTGTATTGGCTTCTTTGAGAAGTTCTACTTCTATCCATTTTGTAAAAAGATCCACAACAATAATGATATATTAGTTGTCAGTTAAGATCAAAGATAGAGAACTGATTATATCTACATATTACTATATATATAAAGAGTACTAGTTCTATGTATACTGATCCTGAGATCTAGTTTCATTTGTCTTATTTCTGTTTATAATATCTGTTGTAAGTTTTGACAAATTGTCTGATATCTTCCTCTATTCCTGGCCACTATATGTTATTCTTACTTTATTATATATGTTTGTTTCTCCTAAATAGCCAAGTTTATATACTGATTTCATTGCTTGCTTCTTCTTGTGTTCAGGTATAACTAGTAGTTTTTCTTTCTTTAGTATTTCTCTATTGGTCTTGAATTATTTCTATGTTCTGTTGATAATCATTTGTACCCATTCTTCCAGATATTGGGACATCTTTTGCTGTCTCAAGTAGGTAATAATTCTATAGTAGAGCTTCTTATTTATGATTGATTTACTGGTTGGAGGTCCTTTAGAGTATCTATGAAAGAGTAACTGTATTGACATTGGTTATTTCTAGATAGTGTATGATGGTTTTTTTTTTTTTTTTTTATAGTCACTTGGACTTCTTTAATCAACTATCTAAATACTATTACAAAGAAATTACAAAGAATGAACCACAACAGCTATAGCAATATATCATATTTATGTAGGTTTGGTCACCCAACTCCTTCTTTCCATCTGATCACATACTTCTCTAACATCAGGTGTCTTCGGTTTTGCTGAACAATATCCTGTACCTTTTGTAAGGCCCCTGGCTGAAGCCATCTCCCCTGATACCACCACTCTTGTACCACCTCTCAAAGAAGCTCCTTCTACTGCTCTATCAACTCACTAATTCCTAACCATGAGTCTCCCTCAAACACCCATCTCCAATGTACCACCATCAGAACTCAGACCCCCAGAACTCTGCCTAGGCCCCCCCACACATCTCCTATCTCTCCCACCAGCTGGTGCTTGACCACCAGACTGATAGGATCTCCTGTCCTCTTGTCAGCAGTGTGCCAGTAATCTTCCAAGCATCTCCAGAACCCTTCTACACCAGGGCAGACTGCCAGAATATACTCTGGTGACTGAATCACCCCACTATCTACCTCACTACACCACTCATAGTCTCAATAACCATCTACCTCCATCCATTCTGTCTGATATCCCAGCATCACATTCCTCCTCAGGAAGTACCACCATACTACCCAGTACTTGAGGGGTACTACCTTAAGCAAGATATCTCCCCATCTCCAGATTTGGCCCCACTCCCAGCCTTAACCCACCCCTGCTTTCTACCAATCTGCTGGCCATCTCTCCAGAGGGCCAGCCCTGATCCACTCCATCACCTCCACTAATGAGTACTTCTTCAGACTGTGACCACTAATATGGAGGTCCTCCAATTGCCATCATCTCTGCTCAGGATCCTTACCATCTGCCAACTCTAGCCCTGCCAACTCTATAGTCAGCCAGGCCTCCACTATGCCCCATCAGAATTCCTTATATCACAGTCGACTGATGTTTCCAACCTGAAGTAAACCCCATATATTCTTCCAAACCTTACCATGGAGGCAGAACCAAATCTCCCAATTGTCCATTGCTAACCTGCCCCAACCTCCTTCTCCTATCTCAGCCAATCAACACTCCCACCAACCCCTAAGGACCTTCAGCTATTGCCTGAAGTCCACCAACTCTAGGCTGCCATCAGTTGTCCACATCACCAGTATATCCCACCCAATCTGTGGCCGCTTTCCATGCTATAACCAGTCTTCTACAATCTTCTTCAGCCACTGCAATACCTATCCAGAAAAGTCCAAGTGATATCCTAGATACCATAACTTTAGCAGCCAATATATGTTCAAGATCACAATCTTGCCTATCAAGGAGAAACTTCTCCCAGACCAATCAGTCAAAACACTTTCCAACTTCTGAATTGTACTACTCTACCACTCCTTTAGCAGGACTGTTCCATATACTGAAAACCAAATATCAAGATATCAAACAGCATTTCCAGTAGCCACCAATTGTCCAAACTGTCCATGTTTCCCCAGATCAGTACTAAGTTCCATTGTCTCACACTTGCCCCAATTTAGTTTCACCTCTGCCAGCCTCTCATACTGTCCAACCCCTTCCTGCAAGAGGTCCACATCCTCCCTACTACTCAACCCAACCACCATATCATCTGCAAATGCACCCAGTTTCCATACTACACCACTCATTCATAGTCTAGAGAGTCGCCCCTTCAACCATACCAGTAAAGGCTCTAAAGAGAGTATATAAAGAAGGGGGGAGAGAGGATTGCCCTGTGGCACATCGCACCCTAGAGCAAACTCTGGGCCACTCCAACCATTCATCATAACAGCCACCCTACATCCCCATATCAAACCTATCAATCTCCCTGCTTCTGCTGCTCCAAATCCAATCTTCCTCAGAACAGTCTCTAAGTAGATTCACTGCACTCTGTCATAGGCCTTCTCTTGGTCCAGGAAGACCATCCTACCATCCACCTGCCAGCTCCTATAGCTTTCTAGAATATTCTGCACCCAAGCTGTACTATCTCTGATCTGCCTTCCTTTGACAAAGCCTCGCTGCTCTTCACTAATCAGCATGCCAACATACTACTGTATTCTTCCTGCTAGAATCTTCAAGACCAGCTTTCTATCTACATTCAGCAGCATAATAGGTCGCCAATTCCACCACACTCACCTATTACTTATCTCCTTATAGAGGAGGGAAACTAATCCTAAGGAACTTTGCCAATCCAGCTGCCCTCCTTCAGAACAAAGTTGGCCATCTCCACCAACCAGCTGCCAAACTCTGCCCTGAACTCCTTCTAGAATTCCCAGGGCAATCCATCTTCTCCAGACGAAGAACCAGCCTATGTCTTCTGCAATACCTCCAAAACTTCCTCCAAAGACACTTCACCCATCACTGCCCCCCCTATCTCAGATACTGCAGCTACTGGCCAAGTATCTACCATATTGCCATCATCCTCCCCAGGCACCACATTCTCTTTCTGCTCCCCTCTATCCTGCTAGAGAGTCTGCCATTGTTCTGAGACCTCTCCCAACATCTTGGCAATCCCCATAACCTCCATTTCATCTTTGCACAGTACAGAGACCCAACTATGTCACACCTTCCTGGCCTTCAAGATTCCAGACAAATATTTAGTTGGCCTCTCACCCTTCTCCAACTGCCTTGCCCGTAGTCTTACAAGTAGACCATCCATCACCCTATCCTCTGCTACCTTCATTTCAGTCTGTAGCTCTGCCACCTCTACTGCCAGTTGGTGGCACTTCTCTCCAGACAAGTGTCTCTCTTCCATTAACTTCAATCGCCACCTCAGCCCCTTTTCGACCCTTCTTACCCTATCCTTCTGCTCCTTCCCAGCTACTTCACCAACATCCCTCCAATAGGTCCCTGCCAAATGTTTGAATTTACCCCACTATTCTGCTATAAGCTGTACATCATTCTGCCACCACATTACTTCCTGTCATGCAATGTCCACAAACTGATCTCTTTCCTCCTTCCTCCTGAGTAAAGCAACATTAAGATGCCAGTGCTCACTACTACCATCCACCATCTGGAATCTGCCACACACCTCCACTCCCCAATGATCTGACCATGGACACCAATACACCTCAGCAATATCCAATACATTATCCCAGCACTCAGCTACTAGCACCCAATCAATTTGTGTCTCAACTAGTTTGTCTCCCACTGGGTACTACTAGGTGAATGGTCCTGACTCATCTCTCTGATGCTGATGGACCCCATCCACCATACCCATATCTTGCTCCACCTGAAGCCACTGAGACAGCCCAGGGGAGACCACTACTCCTGTCCCTCCATCTGACCTGTCCAGTGTCCAATCATGCACTATATTGAAATCTCCCCCCAGAATGTCCAGTACTACCACCTCCTGATCTTCCCAAGCCCACCAGTCCTCAACCCATTGCTTTTGCTCTCTGCTAACTGCAGGGAGATAAACCAAGCCTACTGTCAGACCATTTCCTGCCCCTCTCTTTCCATATTAATCTATCACTATAAACCTCGACCTCCACTAGCTCACCTTTACCAACACCCACCAGGATGCCCACCTACTTGTTCCAACCTATACCACTATACCATTTCTTACTCCACATCTCAAAGTCCTCCTCTCTATATACCCATACATCCTGAAGAAAAATGATATTATATCTTCTAACTTTAAGCTATCAAAATAGTCTTTGTCTCTTAACACCATCTTGCAACCTATTGATGTTGATCGATAATATGTATAAGCTGTTCATCATTATCAAAGAAATGTTTAAAGCTCAGCTGGGACCACCACTACTTTCTCAGCCCTTCCTCTAATGATCTCTCACTGGTCCTCACAAATTGCCCTCCAGATTCAATCACCATTTGTGCTGCTATAGAAAAGGTCCACCCTTTCCGCTGCTACCTTCCTTATGTCTGCCATCCTGCTCTCATCAACATCATATCCTTCATCATCCAGAAGAGCCACAACCATTGCTGTCACCAGCTTAGGCCCCTGCATCATAATATTAAGAAACCCCTCTCATGTCTCCTGAGAACCATGAAATATATCCACTTCCTTGATGTCTTCCTCAGTAAGTTCCTCAAGTACTGCCTGATATCAGCTCTCCACTGTCATCATCAGAGGTCCAGGAGTCAATGGCTGGGGGGTCCTGCTCAGCTCCTACAATTGCTCTCTGTCTGTCAATATATCTAAAGCCATATCCACCAGCTCATTCTCTTCTATGACCTTCTCCAGATGAACCACCTCACCAGCCTCAGGGTACTCTTAATGAATATTTGCCGCCCCTGCCATATGGGTGTCCTCAACCTGTATCTCCAGCACTACTTTGACCTCTGCCTTAAAACCTCCTTCTCCCATCTCCTCCTTATCCACCTATTTTTCTCTCACTGGTGCATGTGCTGAGCTCTCCATACCACCCAGCTGGGAGAAAGACACCTCCACCACTTCCACACCTTCCATCTGATTCATAGCCACCTCGACTCTCACCTCCTCTTCCACTGCCACCCCCTGGAGGGCTGCCTGCAGATACTCCCAATTCCCTTTTCTCCATCTCTTCCACTTGCCATCTACCTGAATCCAGACCCAGTCCTTGGCAAACTCTTCTCACTTCCTCTTCTGCCACTCCTTTGCAGCCTCCCTCTTCTCCAGAGCAATCACCAACTCTTCCTCCTCCTGTTCTGCTCCCTTCCTCTTCTACACCTTGCACTCCTGCCCTCTAACTTGAATTTCTTCTGGCCAATATCATCTCAGGCCAGTCACCTCTTTATCTTCCAGGTGCAGCATCACCTCACAGTTGCCATTCCTCAATTTGGTGCCCTCCCAGAATATGAACCCAAAATTCACCATCTCACCATAGTCACCCAGTGCCTCTACCACCATCTTCTTGGTCTCCTGCCTGCCCAGAGTTGGCAAACCCTCCACCACTAGTCAAATAGCTCACAGGTCCCACCTCAAACACCTTGCCATCCCTATCTTAACACCCTTGACCACTATCCCTTTCTCCAGTGCTTTCACTATCGTATTCTCCTCCATAAATCCAATCTCCACTATCTTTGCCAAAAGGATAAACTTCAAGAATTCTGCCCCTGCCACTTCCTCCCCCACCAGCCTCAGGACCTCTCTAGCAGATATCGCCAATCCCAAGAAATTTGCCAAAACTGCCCACATCGATACCAATTTGTTTTTTTTTTTTTTTTTTT
>RBNI01005090.1:0-13037 GCA_003990745.1 Jimgerdemannia flammicorona | reverse complement strand
AAAAAAAGAGGTAATTAATGGCCTAGTGGTCTTTAATTGAGAGAGAGTGGAGAGAGGGGGGCCCCCTAGGGGGATCAGATAGGGGTGGGCTTAGTGTATTTATGAGATAGATGGCTGTATTAATAAAGAAAGAAATCCAAGTAACTAAAAAAAAAAAAAAAAAAAAAAAAAAATATATATATATATATATATATAACCAAAAATGCATTAGCTGTTTATTACTATATAAAAATGTAGTCCTTATATATAAAATACAATATCCTGAAAGAAAAGACATGCTACAACTCAGGGCAAATCAAATTAGGAACCACATAACTACCAGAGATAAGTAGAGATAAAGAGAGAGCTAATCCCAGTTGCAAGATAAAAATTACAAATAAATACAAATAAAACAAAACCAAATCAAGATTAAAAAACATCTGCAGACCTTAGAGAGGTGAGTGCAAGCAAGGGGTGAGGCTGAAACAGAGTAAGCTATAGCAAGCCTGAGTGAAGCGAGGGGCCAAAGGCAGCAGAGAAGAGCAGAGTGAAGGCTGAGACCCTAGAGTGAGTATGAGACCCCAGAGGGGATAAGGATGTTTTTTAATATTGATTTGGATTTGTTTTATTTATGTTTGTTTGTAATTTTTATCTTACAACTGGGATTGGCACCTTCTTTATCTCTGCTTATCTCTGGTAGTCATGTGATTCCTAATTCAGTTCACCCTGAGTTGTAGTATATCTTCTCTTTTGGGATATTGTATTTTGTATATATTGTCACATAGTGGTCGCTGAGTCCTTCAAATATGTCAGATTCTCTTAAAGGTGTATCTCTTAGACTAACTCAAGTTTGTTATAAGCAAGTTCTTATTGGAGTGTCTTCTCAAGATCTTATAGTCTTCAAACTTCTTATCTTAAACTGTCTTGTTATCTCTTAGATTGCTTGTAAGAGATTGTGTATAAGTGAACTGGAACTGACTTTATTTCCAAAGAAATAAGAGAGGTATTTATACAAAATATAATTCAATAGTTGCTAAGATATAAAGCTAAATATAAATTTCAATAACTAAAACAAAATGCCAGGACAGAGAAAACTACTAAGTTTCAGTATCAGCACTGATGATTGTACAGGTTCAGGATGCTGATATAATTTCAGTGATATAGAAAAATGGTACTGGAATAATTCTGAGTCACATTAGAATGCCAGTAGTGGAACAGCTATTACACAGAAAAAGAGTATTGGCATAATTCAGTATAACTAAGGAACTTAGAGCAGAATGTTCAGGACCATAGTGGCTTCATTCTCATCAGAGGTCAGGATGTCTTCAAAGGAGATAAGATCTGTGAATGTCTCATTGTCATTATCATTGCATAGATCACATATTTTATATATATCATATGAGATAATATTATTGCCAATGATGTTATCATATTTGGCAGTAGCAGGAACAAGGAGATCTGGAGCTCTCTAGTCTATATGGTTCTCTTCCATGAAATAGGAGACAAATGTAGGGTCTTGGGAAGGTCTAACCTGAATGCTTGGGCCTTAGAATACTGAGATCAATCCTTGCAGAAATTGGTCTGGGTTGTTCTGGAGGATGGGGTGCCAGAAGTCTTCTACTTTATTACTATTGAGGGTGACAGTGGACTGGGCTTCTGTAGCCACTCTGGCTTCTAGTGTATTGATATAGTGAGCTGACAGATCTCTGAAATCTGAGACTCTAACATACTCTAAGTTGGAGATCATCTATAGTACATGCCTGAAGATCTGGTAAATCTTCTTAGCTGTCCTTATCTTATATATATCTATAAGAGTGGTATCTTATAACTCTTGAGGGCTGGTCTGTGGGAACTCTCAGCAGAGGAGGTTTTCTATTTCATACTCCTGCTATATTTAGAGACATTCAGTAGTAATAGTGATCCTTGTTTCTATTTCTCAGTAGTAGAGGATATAATGATAAGGGTCACCAGTACCTAGGTTGATACTAGGAGTCCTTCTTGAGTGAGTTCTCATAGCTCTTCTGATGTCTTGGAACATCCTTTCTTCAACTAGTGATTCCTTGACCTTGAGGTTTGGTGGGTAGCAGGCATTTCATTTATGGTAAGTCTTTGAGCTATTTTGGGATTGGTGGGTCTTATTGAGTTACTATTACTATAGTTCCTTGATCTTTCTTTTATATTCCTCAAGATACCTATACTCTAGTCACAACAACTCACAGTTGGTCACTATTACTCATCTTTTATACTATATGATCTTCTTGTGCTCCAATCTAATGACTTGTAAGGAAAGACTGTCTCCTGTACTGATGTTATCATTCTGGAGTCACTATTACATCTTCCTCTTGAATAAGGATCTTCTTGAACATCCTTATTTATTGGTCTAGTCCTGAAAAATTTGCTGATCTCATAACTTCTGGCAAGGGATCAAAAAGTGGTATTTATGAGCTGGCATCTTCCCTATGTATTTTGGCATGATGGTGAA
The DNA here is from genome assembly GCA_003990745.1 of Jimgerdemannia flammicorona. NCBI lineage: Eukaryota > Fungi > Mucoromycota > Endogonomycetes > Endogonales > Endogonaceae > Jimgerdemannia > Jimgerdemannia flammicorona. The sequence goes on along the minus strand of RBNI01005090.1, from coordinate 10,576 downwards.
GGGTCACTCCCTTCATATAGAGCAAGGACCTGATTCTGATTTTGATCAATCAGTTGATGGTTTGAAGCCTGATTCTGATCTTGACCAATCAGTTGATGGTTTGAACTTCTCTGGCTTCAAAAGTCTTATAGATGAGTAGTTGCTAGTGCTACATCCCTTAGAGAATGGTCCAGACAGATAGCCTACTGGTTATGGGACATACTGTTATGATTTACAGACTAGAACCTTATGGGTGATCATCACATTTTACTTCTCTTATATAGGTTCATGATACTTCTTGAGTCTGTTCCTATATATCATGGTAGGTAGTATAGTCTCTGAGATTTTTCTAAGCCAGAAGGTAGTTCCCTTGATATCTTGTACATAGAAGAGTCCTTCCCATTTGGGCTCCAGTTTTCACAACTATGAGACTTCTACTATATTTTAATACAGTAGGACCTTTTCTCTGATTTGGATGGGTTCTAGGGTCTTGTGATTCTTTTTTACATTATTTCTTATCAGTGCTTGTGACTTGATGATATAATCTTCAGCCATCTTTCTGATTTGGTATAGTCTCCGGATTTCTGCATCAACTCATCTCTAAGTTAGGTCTAGATTTATAGCTGAGGTTCCATCAGAATCTTTTTCTCTAAAAAGCAGTTCTCTTGGGGTAAAGTATATACTCTATGACCATATGTCTTGTAGGATAGAGAGGGCAGTTGGAAGATAGTTATCCCAATTCTCATATGTGTCTGAGATCTTTGCCAGAATATTCTTGAGGGTCTTGTTGGTTCTCTCTATCTATCCATTTCCTTGAGGGTAGTACATAGTAGTCTTGATGTGCTGAATCTTATATTTCTGATATATTATCTTATAGAATCTATTGACAAATTCTGTGCCATGATCTGTAGTAATTTGCTTTGATGTCTTGTAGTGGCAGATGATTTCTCAATATAGGAAGTCAGTTATAGAGAGGGCATTGACTTCTTGTAATGCTCCTGCTTCTATCCATTTGGTAAAAAGGTCTACAATAACTATAATATAATAGTTTCCTGATAGTATTACTGATAGTGGTCCAATGATATCTATTACAATGTGGTGAAAGGGAATAGGCTCAATTCTTGATGACCTGGATGCCTGGTCTTACTGATCTTGTTTCTGTTTTTGGCACTTATCACACCCTTTGACAAATTGGTACAGGTCTTCTTCTATTTTGGGCTACTATATGGTTCTTTTTACCTTGTTATATATATTGGTTCCTCCTAGGTATTCTTGTTCATATAATTTCTTCATTACTTGATACTTCTTATGTTTGGATATTATAAGCTTTTCTCCTTTTCTGAGTATGGTATTATCTAGTTCAAACTATTTCCAAGTCTAGTTGATGATGGTGATTGTCTAGAGTTTGAGGTGGTTTGGTATCTTCTACTGCCCAAGATAGCTGATTAATCCATAGTATAACTTCTTATTCATGTTGAATAGTCTTGATGGGGGTGTTTTGGGGTATTCTTGAGAGTATATCAGCATTGGTGTTGATTTTCCCTGAGTAGTGCTTGATAGTATAGTTATACTCTTATAGCCTGTAGATCCATCTGGCATATATTCTTTTGAGGTTCAGAGTGTGGAACAGCCAGATAAGAGCAGAATGGTCTGTTTGAATGGTGAAGTGTTTCTCAGCTAAGTAGTAGTGAAACTTGTCTACTGCCTAAACTACTGCTAAGCATTCAAGCTTATATGACTCATAGTTCTGTTCTGCTCCATGGGTACCTCAGCTTGCATAGGAGATAACATATTTATATTCATCTTTCTTCTGAGCTAGGACTGCTCTAAGTTCTATAGTGCTTGCATCTGTCTGCAGGATGAATTCTAGATTCCAATCTGGTCTTCTGAGAATAGGTGCTTAAGTTAACCTGGTCTTGAGTTTATTGAAGATTTCTTGGCATTTCTTAGTCCATTTGAATTTGGTCTCCTTCTTGAGTAGCTCATAGATGGATGCTATAATGTTGGAGTATCTTTTGATGAATCTTCTGTAGTAGCTGGCCAATCCAAGGAAGGCATAGACTTCTATGGTTGTTCTGAATCTCAGGTAGGCTACAACAGCCTCAATCTTTATGAGATCTGTATGGATTCTGGTCTGATTGATGAGGTGTCCTAGGTAGGCAATTTTCTAAGCTGCAAACTTACACTTCTTGAGCTTAATATAGAGGTCATGCTCCTTGAGCTTCTTGAGAGCTAGCTGTATGTAGTTGACATATTCCTATATAGTATTGCTGAAGATGATCACATCATCAACATAGACAAAGAGCCATTTTTCAATCTCATTACTGAAGACTCTGTTCATTATTTGCTGAAAACTTACTGGAATATTATACATTCCAAATGGCATTCACAGATAGATATAGGTGGTATCAGGTATGATAAAGGCTGATTTCTCACTAGCATCTTGAGTGAGATCAATCTGATAGAAGCCTGAGAACAGATTCAAGATAGTGTAGTATTTGACTTTGCTTCCAAGGATGGTAAGGATTTCTTGAATATTTGGCAAGAACTGTCTATCCTTCTTGGTGATTGCATTGAGCTTCCTGTAGTCAATACAGAGTCTTGACACAAACTCTCCAGGCTTGCTTTCTTTCTTTAGGACAAGGACAATGAATGAAGCTCAGAGACTGATAGCTTGCTTGATGATTCTGGCTTCTTCCATTTCCTTAAGTTTTGCTCACAGCCATTCTCTGTAGGCAGGTGGTATAGGTCTGGCTTTCTGGTAGATAGGTTTAGTATTACTAGTATCAACTTCATGATAGTACTTGAGTTCTTAATTGTGGATATCTCTGAAGTCTATAGCAAGTACTTCTTCATTCTGGTACAGGATCTTGAGAAGTTGTTCTTCTAGGGGAAAGTTTTCTCCAATAGTATATGTGTGCTTGTTCTGGTTCTTATCTTTCTTGTGCTCAAGTTCAGTAATCTTGGTAGTAGCATAGGCTCCTCTTCCAGTAGATCCAAAACCTTATTCTCCTCTCTTAGTCTTAATGAGTTCAATGGTTTCTATGATCTTGAGCTTTTTGATTTCATGGATCAGTATCTGGCCAATCCTGTCATACTTCTTGACTTTGAATAGAGTGGTGAGGTTGTGATTCCTGACTATAAGAAAGATCTTACCAGTGTAATTAGGGTCAATTACTCCTCCTTTAACTGAGATTTTGCTTTTGGCCAGACTGCTCCTGGTCTTAATAATTCCAGCATGGTTCTCTGGTAGCTTGACTTCAATTCCAGTGCTGAGTAGAGTAGTAGTCTGTAGTTTGAGGGTAGTATCTTGAATGCTGGTAAGGTCTATTCTTATAGCTCCTTCAGTCTTATATTCTGGGATCTTGGCTTCAGAGTGAAACTTCTTGACCTTGAGGATGATATCTGGTTCTTGTTCCTCCTTATCATCACTGTTAGCTTGAAGCTCAGGGGGCTGGTCATCTTCTTTGGCTTTCCTTTTTGCTTTAGCAGCTTCTTACTTATACTTCTGTTGGCAGATTTTCCTGACCTCACTGATACAGGACCAGCAGTCATTCAGGTGTTCAGAGCAGTACATCCTAGTACCATGGGGGCATCTTTCTTGAGGAGCATAGCCATTGATGATCTTATTGTACTACTGCTCATCTATGAGCTTGAGTATCTTATTCTTATTCTTATTCACCAAGTGCATGAAGACTTCTGTGTTCTCTTCATCTCCTTCCTCCATATCTGGTAGAACTTCTTTGTGGACATTGATAGAGACTTGTACCTTTCTTTCTCTATAGTTGATCTACATCTTCTGGACATTGAGGTCAATGATAGCCTTGGCTTTGTGAAGCCATTGGTTGCCAATGAGGATATCATAGTTGGTAGTACTTGTAACAATCACATCTACTGGGATGGTAGCTCCTCCTATCTTAATGGGGACTTCTTGGATTCTGCCAAGGAGGGTAGCTTGTATACCATCTGCTGTGACATAGACCATTTTGGTAAACTCTTTAATATTCCAGCCTAAGCAGTCAATTACTTTCTTACTCATATGTAAGACATTCTTTAGCACCAGTATCAATGATGGTATTAAAGATACAATCTTCAATCTGACATAGGGTATAGGCTGATGTCTTGTATTGGTCTTTGGATTCTTCACTTGAGTTTTCAGATTTTTCCTATATATTGTGAGCTTCTATAATCTTGTACTCTTAATTTTTGGCAGTAGTTATAAGTCCTACTCTTAACTACTGTCTGAAGGCAGGAACTTTGGCTAGTTGTCCAAAAGTAGCATTGACCTTCTGTTTCTTGAAGTTCTTATAGATATTATACTAGTGGATCTTGGTCTTGCACAGCTTCTGTTCCTTCTTACTTTTGCTTTCTCTTGAGACTAGAGTAGTGCTTTCAATAATTAGCAGGCAGCTTTATCTAACTCTATGTCTTAATCAATCTCCTTGAGTTGGGTCTTACTTTAAATAGTAATAGCTGGGGTCTTCTTTAGTCTTCTAACTGGCTTACTGTTACTCTTCTTGTCATAGGGCTTAGACCAAGTTCTGGTACCTTCAGTAGTATGATAGAATTCAAGCTCTTCATAGTATTCTTCATCATCAGTATCACCAATCTCCTTGATGACTACTGTATTAGTTTGTTCTCTAGTTCTGTTAGTATTGCTTAGTTGGGCTTTGCATCTTGTTTCAGTCATACAACTCTTTGTATAGTGGTCTTCTTCTTTATATCTGAAGTATATGATATTGCATTCTTCTGTAGCAGCTATAAATATCTATACTGGTCTCCTGTTGATGCTTCAGACTTCTCTAACAACATCACTAAGGTGTACAGTCATCTCAGCAAACTGCTTGATGAGTTCCTCCACTGGGTCAGCTTTGGCTACCTTGAGGGTAGGTGGGGATAGTTGTCTATTTACAACTGTAGTTGATATGATACTGGTTGGCTTTGATGGCTCTATCTTGATGTCAGTTATTTTCTCCATTGAGTATTTAGCAGGGTGTCTGGCAGTCCAATATCTCTGTGCAAAGACCACTTTCTGATCAAGGGTCAGTACAGCTGAGGTAGATCAGATTGCTAGAGCAATTTTAGGATAAACTCCTTTGAGGAAGGTTGAATCTGCTATTTGTTCCTTGAGGCAGTTATCATAGCCAGCCAAGACAATCTGGTGGCAGATTCAGGTATAGAATAAGTTGGGATCTTCACTGAGTCTCTGACAGATAGTATTAAATTAATCCTTAAGAGCTTGCTTGATCTCTTCAGTATAGTATATTATTCTGAGGAAGGTCTTTATATTGATAAGTTTGGCTGTACCAGCATTAGCAATGGTGACTGCATTGAACTTGTCTCTGGCAGATCCTCTGAGACTGACTAGTAGAAGGGCCAATTGTGTATCTATATCAAGGGCTCATATAGTGGTAAATTGTTCAAAGTCTTCAATGAAGGTCAGGATTAACTCTTCAGTAGTATATTCATAAAATGTAAGGGGATATATTTCCATCTTGTCTTGAATTCTTACAGGGGTGACTCTTATAGTCAGGGTAGTTGTTGTGGTAATTGTTCGTTTTTTAGCTTGAAAGTGAGAGATTCATCTTGAATCATCAGCCAATGAGCACTAAGTTGTCATGTAGTAGTCACTGAGTCCTTCAAATATATCAGATTCTCTTCAAGGTATATCTCTTAGACTAACTCAAGTTTGTTATAAGTAAGTTCTTATTAGAGTGCCTTCTTAAGGTCTTATAGTCCTCAAACTTCTTATCTTTAAACTATCTTGTTATCTCTTAGATTGCTTGCAAGAGATTATGTATAAGTGAACTGAAACTGACTTTATTTCCAAGGAAATAAGAGAGGTATTTATACAAAATATAATTCAATAGTTGCTAAGATATAAAGCTAAATATAAATTCCAATAACTAAAATAAAATACCAGAATAGGAAAAACTGTTAAGTTCCAGTATTGGTACTGATGATTGCATAGGTTCAGGATGCTGGTATAATTTTGGTAATATAGGAAAATAGTACTGAGTCACATCAGAATGCCAGTGGTAGAACAGCTATTATATAGAAAAAGAGTATTGACATAATTCAGTATAACCAATGGACTTAGAGCAGAATGTTCAGAACTATAAGAACTTCATCCTCATTAGAGGTCAGGATGTCTTTGAAGGAGATGAGGTCTGTGAACATCTCATCATCATTGTCATTACATAGGTCATGTATTTCACATATGTCATATGGAATGATGATATTGCTGATGATGTCATTATATTTGACAGTAGTGAGAATAAGGAGGTCTGAAGCTCTTCAGTCTATGAGGTTCTCTTTCATAAAATAGGAGACAAATGTGGGATCTTGGAAAGGTCTAACCTAGATACTTGGGCCTTGGAATACCAAAATCAATTCTTACAGAAATTGGTCTGAGTTGTCCTAGAGGATGGGGTGCCAGAAGTCTTCTACTTTATTACTATTGAGGGTAATAGTGGACTGGGCTTCTATAGCCACCCTGGCTTCTAGTGCATTGATATAGCAGACTGACAGATCTTTGAAATCTGAGACTCTAACATACTCTAAGTTGGGGATCATCTATAGTGTATACCTGAAAATCTGGTAAATCTTCTTAGCTATCCTTATCTCATATATATCCATAAGAGTGGTATCTTGTAACTCTTGAGGGCTGGCCTATAGGAACTCCCAGCAGAGAAGGTTTTCTATTTTATACTCTTGCCATATTTGAAGGTATTTAGTAGCAATAGTGATCCTTATTTCCATTTCTTGGCAGTAGAGGATATAATGATAAGAGTCACTAGTACCCAGATTGATACTAGGAGTTCTTCTTGAGTGGGTCCTCATGGCTCTTCTGATATCTTGAAATATCCTTTCTTCAACTGAGGTGCCTTGGTGGTTCTTTGACTTTGAGGTTTGGTGAGCAGCAGACATTTTGTTTATGATAAGTCTTTGAGCTATTTTGGGATTAGTGGGTCTTATTGAGTTACTGCTACTGTAGTTCCTTAATTCTTCTTTTATATTTCTCAAGATACCCATACTGTAGTCACAATGACTCACAGTTGATCATTATTGCTCATCTTTTATACCATATGATCTTCTTATACTCTGATCTGGTGACTTATAAGAAAAGACTGTCTCCTGTACTAATGTCATTATTCTAGAGTCACTATTATAATATATAAGAACTGTGTTTTTATATGGTAATAAATAGCTGATGCATTTTTAGTTATATTCTTTATTCATTCTCCTTATATATGCTCTTTCACATATCTTCCATTTATTTTGACATTGGTTCTGGGTTTGTTCTCCTGGCTCTTACTAGGCTCTCCTTCTCTATAAATAAAACCAAAGAGTAGTATTATTTTTGTTTATTATTATAAATAATTTTTAAGTACTTTTCATCTTTATTTAATTACTTAATTCTATTAAAAATATACTATTAGGACTCTTTCTAAGAAGTTTATTCTCATTTAGTATATAGTTAATTTGCTTATATACTACTTTATTTTAGATATTAAACAAATATACTTTATAAGTACTAAGATAATATATCTTATCAATTTATTGATCTGAATAAGATATATAAATATTTTGAGCTCAGTTATAACTATATATAATAAATAACTATATTAATATTGCAGAATTATATCATACCTTTTAGTATAAAATAATTCTGATCAATAAGTTTTCTTTATTTTTTTATCAATTTGATATTTTTGTTATATATAATAGTTTTATTCTAATTAGCTTTAGTGAGATACTTTTTATATCTCTTTAATAAATCTTAGATCTCTTTCTCTTTATGAGCTTTATATTATAAGTTATTCTATAAGTAATAATAAGTATTATATAAATTAGTTCAGAGACTTATGATTTAGATATATAAAGTTAGCTAATGCTATAGTTTGTAAAAAATATTATATTTCAGAGTACATAAAGAATTATCTTCAGCTCCTTTCTCTACTATCTTACTGGTCATAATGGTTTGGTAGGCAACCTTCCAAGTCCTCTTTCCACAATTATTACTCCCTCTACCTTGGGTTGGTTTGCTATACCTATTGCAGGGCAGTAGGAGAGAGGCAATAGTGATAAGTTGCCTCTTTTTCAGTATCAGATCGGTGTCTTCTCCACTTTTTTGTAGTTTCTGGTGCCTTCAGCTACATCTGGGGTATATCTGTTTTAGTGCAGCACCTTCTTTCTTTTGCCGTCACCAACAAGGTGGTGTCTCAGTATATCTCGGGCTACATAGGGAGTCAGCCAACCTTGGGCATCAAGTGCTCAGTATAGGTTACCTGCAGGTCCTCGGTGCCTGTAGTGAGGCCCTCTGGCTTTGGCGAGCTTCCCGGTGAGCACGGTTCTGACATAGGTGACTGCTTTTCGAGTGTTGTCAGAATAGGAAGAGAGATGGCCATCACAGATAGGAGGAAGGGTGATTATGGTAAACTAGTAAGGTGTCAGACTGGGGGTGGTCATCAGGGCTGGGGCAGGTGCTGCTTCGGTGGGGCCTTTTGATTGGTATGGTACAGTTAGATAGTAGGTGATACTCTCAGCTTCTTTTGGTGGATTGGCGGGTTAGGCCCCAGTCATCAGGGGGGGGTTGGGGGGCCCGAGGCTATCCATTTCAAGCATCTTAGCTGCACTCAACTGGAACTGGGAGCTGATATGACAATGTGATCAAGGCCTACAGACTCGAGTAGTGGGGTATTGGGGGTCTCCTCCCACCTCATGTGTAAGTCTTTTACTCATCTCGACTGGAAGAACCAGACCCTACCTACTGTATTGTGCTTTGATGAGGGTTTTTTCTTTGCCTGTCATTCTCTTTGGAGTGGCAGGATCTATACTATTCGGCTCAGGTGTGGCCTTATACATACATTGAGTTCTTGGGCATATGCTTTCGGTCATTGGTATATGGTTGGGTTTTCCCTGATGGTAGGAAGAGCATGGTGTGCAGAATGAGGTATAGGTCACCATAGGCCCTGCTGCACCTAGCATAGTCGAGCTGCTGGACAATAGCTAGCCTAGGTTAATGGGAGGGCAGTGCTTGATAGGTGGTGGGAGAGGGTTTTGGCCTATATAGTCTAGGTTCCCTTTCAATAAAAATCTGCAGGACATTGAGTCTATTAAAAAAAAAAAATAAAATAAAATAAAATAAAATAAAATAAAATAAAGAATTATCTTCTAGATTAGTCAAAAAGTCATAATAAACAAACTTATAACTTATTTCTATAAATAAAAAGATTATTGATTATCTCTTTGACTATAGATAAGATCATCTTTTAAAATCATTTAGCAGACAAATTAAGGTTTGAAAAAAATGATTTTTTGAAATATTGTTTTTCTATTAAAAATATATCTCAATTTATTTAAAAAAAAAAATTTTTTTTTTTTTTTTAAAAAATTATTATAATTTTAAAAGTTATAAACTTTTAAAATCTTACCTCTAAATATAGGTACAAAACAGTCAAAGGGATATAACTTAATTAATATTTTTATTAGACTAAGCAGCCCATAAACTTTAACTAGTTTAAGAGAAAATATTTCACTATAGTGGCTATGTTTTTATTAATAATTATCTTAATTTTTCACTGAGATATTCTTTTTTATATTACTATAAAGCTATCATAAAAGACCATTGTTTAGTAAATGATTTCTGATATTTTCAAAATAATTGTAGCTGATACCAAGCATATTTAAATAGGTTTCTTAACATAGAGATGTATTATGATTTCAGCAATAAATAGTTCTCTTATTGACTTAAGATCTATTCTTGAGATATTAACTAGTATGATCTCATAGACTTGAGCTATATCATCAAAAAAATATCTTGTTTAGTTCTAGTTAGAGATTGAAAGGATTCTTGCAATTCAGCAAACTCTTCTTTAGGCAGCAACTGCAACTGCAACCTAGTTCTAAAAAGTGGAGAGCTTTCTTGTTAGTGCTCCGAACGAGTCAATCCGGATGGGATTCGGATGGATTCGAATCAACCATTGTTTTGATTTCCAAATTAGACAATTAAATGTTTACATCAATAACTCGATTAATAATCATCCAAATTTGATGATCCTGATGTCATTTGAAAGCCCTTAATAAGGCCTTTCTAATGATACCAAGAACATTAAAATCGGATTATACGTTGCCGAGATATTTAGGAAAACGTTCTATTTGACGAAATTTCCAAAATCGGCAAATCAAAGAATTTCCAAAATCGGCGATTCAGACGGTTTCCTTCATAACTCAGCAACGCATGATCCGATTTCAATGTTCTTGGTATCAATAGATAGGCCTTATTAAGGGCTTTCGAATGATACCAAGATCATCAAATTTGGATGATTATTCATCGAGTTATTGATGTAAAAATTTAATTGTCTAATTTGGAAATCAAAACAATGGTTGATTCGAATCCTCCAGATGGGATTCAATCGGAATCAATCCGAATCCAATCCGGATTAAATTGACTCGTTAGGAGCACTATTTCATATTTCTATCATTTGCCATATAAATATTTTATGCACAGTTTATCTGGTTTTGTAAAATTTCTTCTATGTAATGTATTAAAAATATATGAGATTACTCTATGTACATGCTATCTCTTTTTTTT
>RBNI01005089.1:0-13037 GCA_003990745.1 Jimgerdemannia flammicorona | reverse complement strand
AAAAAAAAGCAAAGCTCACCCTCCCAGACCCCTGTCCTCTCCTGCCTCCTCTACCTCCTCCTCGTCCTCCTGCCAACAGCCCTCTCATGTCACCCCCCAGGCCAGGACCTCTCCCCACTTGCTGCCAGTCAAATGCACTAGGGCTGCCCTGCCCAGTACACCCCCTAGAGTACTTGTTATTTGCCATTTCCTTATCACCTTTCTCCAATAAATGACTTGAGAGTATATTGTAAAGTGTGTGTAATGTGAATGTTAGCTGAGAAAGGTGTGTTGTCAGTGATGTGTTATCTAGAGCTTACTAGTATGTCTAATAACTTTCTAATTCTAAATACATCTCATTTCTGGACTTATACTTTAACTTTTGCTTACTCTTACCCTTGATGGAAAATTCCTCATTATTGAATTCACTGTCATCTTCATCTTTGATCTCAGTGATTCTTGGCTCAGACAACTCTGACTTAGATATATATATATATATATATATATAGTAGTTGGAAATAGTTTTGATTAACTGCTAGACAGATAGATATTGGTAGTGCCAGTTGTTATACTAATAGAAATATAGATATAGAGGTTTCTATAGATATTTCTATATGAATCTCCTTATTGTTTCCTTTTTTATTAAATTGAATATTATATGAAATCACTATGCATTTCATATATAGATTCCAAAGTCTATATGATTTTTTACTATATCCAAGGAGTATATACTTAACTATCTTTAGTTTGAATTTATATCAATTGACATTGCTTTTGTCAAGGATATATATGTTGCATCCAAATATACATAAATAGGATACATCTAGCTTCATTTTGCTTCATAATTCTTTAGGAATAAGATCAGTATCTCTGAAATACATATTGTTAGAATCTTTGCTTAGTAATCGAGAAATATACTAATTGTAGATATATGCCAATATATTGATGGCTTTGGTCCAATAGCAATATCTTAGTCTAGTGGTATTGATCATTGTCTACATCATTTTGATGGCTATATGGTTAAATTGCTCAGCCACACTATTTTGCTGAGATATATAAGGAGTTGTCATTTGATAGAATATACTCTATTTCATCAGGAATTCTCTGAACACATTATTGATATATTTGTATTTATTATCTGAGTATATAGTATATATTCTCTGTCCTGTTTTGTTCTTAGCAATCACTTTTAATTCTTTGAATTTCTCCAAGACTTTGCTCTTTGTCAATAGGAAATATATATATATCTTATTTATATAATCATCAATAAATATCAGAAAATATCTCTAGTCAGAATGTAATGTAGTATACATCAGGCTGTATATATCTATATAGATTTGATTAAGGATCCCCAAGATATACTTCAGTCATTCTTTGAATGATTACTGGGAAGCTTTGTTTTCTTTATATATTTTACAGAAGCTATCCTCCAGATATATATACATATGCCAGCAATCCTTTCACTAAGCCACATCTTGCCATATGTTCAAGACTTGTCTTGCTGATATATCTTAAGTATTGATGCCACATATTAGATACATTGGGTATAGTTATTATATACACAGTGACATTTATATCATTTGGTATCTCATTGATCATATAAAGTTTTCTATATTTCAAAGCTGTCATTAACCTTTTATTGTCATGTAAATTATATACTATTGAATCTTTTGAATATATGTGGATCTCTTTGTTGCCACAGAATATTATTTTTCTCATCAAAAAGAGATTTTTTCCAATTTCTAGAGTATATAGTATGTCCATAAGAGTAGTTGTGAGTTCAACAATATTTCTGTAGAGATGTATCCCCACATTTCTCTTTCTTTGAGCATAGATGACATTATTGTCTCATAATTTAATAGGTACAGAGTGCTTGAAAGGCTTATATATAGAGAACCATTTCCTTTTTTTTTTTTTTTTTTTTTTTTTTTTTTTTTTTTTTCTTTTTTATAGTTACTTTGACTTTTATTTATTACTGCTGTCTATAATAATAATAATACAATATCACCCCATCCCATCAACCAATACCCCTCAGATCCACTTCTCTCCCCTCCATGCCCCCCTGCCAGAGGACAACCCAGTCGCCCACCACCTGAATCCTCCCACCACTTTTCCAGGAGATATACTGTATCAAACCCCTGCGACTCCCTCCACCTGGCCCCCACCCTCACCACCAGCTATTCAAAATATCCAGTAATAATCATTCCCAATATGCCACCTTATCCCCAACCCCAACCTGCTGGCCCTCCTCAAATACATTTACCCAATACCCAGCCATTCCAACTCATATGGCCAGAGCCCAACTGAGGGTCAGCCATTCATCTCCAACCCCACTGACCAGCCTCCAGCAGAGCTCTTCCCATCTCCTCCCTTCCCCTCCCTCCAGGGCTCACAGCCCTAACTGGCCTATGATACATCACCAAAACACCTCCAAAATGTCACACTTACCAAGCCAATGTTCAGGTATTTGTAACACTCTCTCTTTCTGTCCAACATCAAAACATTCCTTACACTCAAACATGCCATCTGCCACCAAGTGCCCAGACTGATAGTTCAACATCACATTCTGCCATAGAATTTGCCACCATACCACCCAAAACTTGAAGAGTAGCCACTGTATCACCCACTTGCTCCAAAGCCAGAGACTATTCTAGTCCTACTCCTCGCCAATCCCAACCCTCTGCCAGGCTTCAGGCCAAAGGTCTCCACCTAAGCCCTGCAAATACTCCATTCTATCCCCAAGCTAGAAGTCCTCCACCAAAATACTGCCCAGCAGTAGTCTGTCCCATCACCACATCTGTGGTCCCCAATCCCCCTCTCCTTCATCACTCTACCACTGAAGTCCAATTCTCTTAGCACCATCCACCACCCCCCACCAAAAACCCTTATACCACATCCTCTTGCTCCCATCCATGGTCACCATCACAAGCAGGTCACTAGAAGCTCCACAAGGGGAATACCAGGCCTCCCACACCCTCTGTATTAGTGGTACCCACTCCTGATCCCTTAGCTCACTTGCTCTCCTCAGCCACCAGGCTCTTAAGCAATGAAGCCATTTGGTAAAGTCTACTAAACCCAGTCTACCTCTTTCCACTAGTAGGGTAAGAACCTCTCAACCTATCTGACTCTGCTGCCCTTCTCAGATCCATGATCTTGCTATCTTCAACAGTCTCCTGACCACCCAAGCTGGGAAGTCCAGATGATATCCAACATACTACAGCTTCAGCAGCCAATACACATTCAGCACCATTACCCTTCCTGCCAAGGATATATGCTGACCACCCCATCGCAGAAGCACATTTCCCCACTCCAGAAGTCGTTGATCCCACCAAGTATGGGGGAGTAGTAATCCAAACACTGAGAAGTAGATCCCCAAGTAATGAACTGGCTCTCCTGCCAACACCACTGTCCCAACCACATCACCACTAATGATTCCACCACCAAGCACCAGGGTCTCACATTTGTGCCAATTAATTTTAGCACCAGAGTCCCTCTCATACCATTCAACAGACCTTCATAATTCCCCCATATCTGCCAATGAGCTCAGTCTAACCACCATGTCATCTGCAAAGGCCCCCACCTTCCAATTTATCTCTAGAATGTCCAAACCCCCAATTTGATGCTTAGGGGCTCCAGGTAGAGGGCATATAAGATGGGTGACAAAGGGTCACCTTGTGGCACCCCATGACCAAGAGGAAAGGTTACACCCCTGTGGCCATTGATGACCAATATAGTCTGACTGTTTTCCAAAAGGCCAATCAATGACCTGCAGAACCCTGAGGGAACACCAATCTGTTTCAACACTCCCTCTAACCAGATTCTCCTCACTCTATCATATGTCTTCTCCTGATCCAAAAAAACCAATCTGCCATCCACTCTGGCAGCCCAGGCTCCTTCAATTACACCATATACCCAAGCCATCCCATCATGGATCAACCTGCCCCTGACAAATCCTCATTGCTCCACACCAAGCACTTGCTGAGCGATTCTCTGCAGCCTCATCACCAATATCTTTGTCACCAGTTTGCAGTCTATGTTGAGTAGCATGATTGGCTGCCAGTTCTTTCAATCTTCCCATCTTCTCTTATCTTTGTAGAGCAAGGAGACCAGCCCTAGGTGCTGGCCCCCAATCCAAGTTCCAGACTGAAGAACCTCACCACACATATTCATTATTTCCTCCAATATCTCACCCACCCCAGCCATCTTCTTCCAAAAATCCCAGAGAAGTCCATCCTCCCCCAGAGCTGTCCTCTTACTTATTGTAGCCAAAACCTTGCAAATTTCCTCTCTCCTCACCAGATCCCCCAGAGTCCCCAGGCCTATTGCAGGGTCTAGATGCCAATCCTCCAGTTGCCTCTCAATGTTCAAAGCATCCTCTCCCCCTTTCTCCTCACTCCACAGATCCTCCTAATAGGTCTGCAGCAATCCCAGAATCGCCAGAGTCCCCACCACTATCTCTCCATCTATATCCAGGACCCCATCCCACTGCTGCTTTGTTC
The DNA here is from genome assembly GCA_003990745.1 of Jimgerdemannia flammicorona. NCBI lineage: Eukaryota > Fungi > Mucoromycota > Endogonomycetes > Endogonales > Endogonaceae > Jimgerdemannia > Jimgerdemannia flammicorona. The sequence continues at coordinate 8,559 of RBNI01005089.1, read as the reverse complement.
TCTGCACTTGTAACATCTGTGACAAAAACCTAGTAGATCTCTCTCCCTCCTCAAGCCCCTGCCACCTCAGCCATGCCACCATCCCCTTCAGCCTAACCTCTTCCTTCCTTCATAACACTTCCTTAAGCTCCTCCACTTCCTTCTTAATTCTCTAATTTCCTTTATCACATCTCCTAGTTAGGTAGTTATTTCAGTGAACTTCTTTGTAAGTTCCTCTATAGGATTACTGTTCCTCTACTACTCTATAGTCTTTAATTGAGGTATGTTTCAATTTATTATAGTTATAAAAATTATACTAATTATCTTTAGTACTTTAATTCTAACTTCTGTGACTCTCTCTATTATATAATCTTGAGAGCATCTAGTTATTTAATATTACTGAGCATAAGTTACCTTCTATATTAAGTCCAGGACTATTTTTATTAATCTGATTACTATGGCTATCTTTGGGTAAATTTCTTTTATAAAGATTACTTCACACTTGCTCTCTGATAATATTAGTATAATTAACTAAAACTATCTGATATCAGATTCAGATATAGAAGGTATTTCAGTCTTTATTTATTTTTTTAGTAGATACTGTTATCAAAATATGGCTGTACTGTTTGAAGCCTATACTATATATCTAAGTACTGAAATCCCATATAAAGAACCAAGAAAACTAAGTTATTATGGTCAATGTATATATTTGGAAAATGAGGTGAAGAGAAAAATATTGTAGTGAAACTGACCTAAATAAGAATAAACAAGAGACAATATGTAGAGAAGAGAGGTAGCAAAAACAAATATAGTATAGATGAATATGCAATATATATATAGATGGTTTATGAGTTCAAAGAAGAAAACAATTACTAAACTAGTATAGCATAGGTGCAGCATTATACAATCTACCATTTCACTCTGCCTTATATCTCAATGAGATATTCATACTCTCTACATGATGTCTAAAACATTTCTGTCTCATTGACTTATGAATTCTAATGAACCCCCTCATAGTCTGTCCTTCAGAGCCTACCTGATTTTATCTATATAGTAAGTGGCTGCAATTAGGCCTTCTATACTATTAGTATTATAGTATCATTATTTTTAGTATAATTTAAAGCTATGAATATAGCTCTTACTAGTCCTCAGAGACTAAATGATGTTAGAGCTACTTGTTATTATATTGATAGAGTCCTTTTAATAATATATTACTTGAAATTATTATAGAAGATAATGATTGATTTATTAGAGATATATTTATAAAATACTTGTGATCTTATATCTATCTTGTCTAGATTTCTTAGTTAAATTTGAGTATATATTCAGATGATATTAGTTATTTATTATTTAGCTTAAAAGTGGGAGATTTATCTTGAATTATCAGTCAATGGATACTAAGTTATAATATAGCAGATTTATACTAATAGATTTATAGTAGATTTCTTTATCTTGAATACATAATCTTCTTTAACTCCTCAGAGTCCTTAGGTATAAAGATGAGTGAGTTTAAAGTATATCTGCCCAGGCTTACTAGTTTCTTATCTCTTTGCTTGAACTATTTTGATCTGAGGTTTACTTACTTTAGATACTAGAGATATATATATAAGTTTATTAGCTATATTGTAGCTTAGCTAAAATATTCTTTTCTATAAGTTATTTTATATAGTTGAGATATTGATATATCTGTAAAATCTATTTAGTTAAGAGATCTGTATATTTGTAAAATCTGTATAGTTACACTTTTTGAATAATTGTATAATTATATAACTATAAGATTAGGTATCTATTAAACTATATTACTATATTATATTGAGAATTAGATTTAGATACTATGATAAAATATCTATCTCTTAATTATTGTTTCTAATTTGAATCAACTATTATAATATATATAATAAATATTATAATATGTAATAATAATATAGTATTTATTAGTATAAAGATAATAATAATATTATTATATATAATTAAAAATAGCTAAATAAGGTAAAGAAAACTCTATATTAGAAATTCAAAATAATAAATATATGTAATATATTTTTTCTTTTAAAGATATTAAATATATATACTAGAAAAGTATATATTATATACCTTTTATAATTAGTATATACATATATCTAAGTTATTTTAGAATATTTTAAAATAAGTAAATAGAAGTCTATCAGTACTTTTATAGATATATCTCTAAAGTTAAAAAAGCTAAGATTAATAGAAATGAAGAGATAAATAATAATATCTTCTATAGATAAGTAGTCAGAAGTCTTATATATCTCATACTTAAGACAAGTCTTTCACTATTAATAAGATTATATAGTATTACTTATACTATAATAATTTATATTAGTTAATTATTAAGTATATATTTAAATACTTAACAAAATTAGTATACTATATATTTATATTTAAAAACAGTATAATATAGTAGACATATAACTATGTAAGTATATCTGATTTCTGTATATTGAAAACTTGATCTTCTTTGACTCTACAGAGTCCTTAGGATATAGGGGTGGGTGAGTTTGAAGTATATGTATCTGCCTATAGGCTTACTAGTTTCTTTGCTTTCTCTTTACTGTAAACTATTTCAATCTGAGATTTATTCATTATAGATACTGGAGATATTTATTCAAGTTTGCTAGCTATAAGATAGCTTAGTTATAACTATATTTTCTGTAGATCACTTTTTGACATCTGCTAAATCTTTAACAATTGCCAAAACTTTAATATTTGTAAAGTTTTCCATATTTTCAAATACTTTAATATTTGCTAAAACTTTAATATTTGCAAAAACTTTAATATTTGCAAAAACTTTAATATTTGTAAAATATGACTGCTATGTAAGGCTATACTATATTTGGGAATTGGATATAGGTACTGTGATCAAATGTCTATTCTCTTAATTCATATTCCTAATTCAGATCAACTGTTATAACTTTCTCCTGAATAACAGATTTATCTCTAGAGTATCTTATTTACTCAAACTTCTAAGCTTCTACAATTTATATCTTCTTATACTATGTAATTTATACCATTACATTCTCTCAATAGTATCTTTTAATATATATAAAGTCTTCTGGAGCTACTTCTTGAAAATGAGCTAAGGCTTATTCATCTTCTTTAAATAACTTATACACTCTTTTGATGATAGTGATCTGAGTGTAAGAGAGCTAGAACTCTCTAATTTAGTCTTCTTTACCCATTTCTGGCTATAGGTTTAGTAGTTTTTCCATTGAAGTATTCTTAAAACTCAGTCCAGTTCTGATAGATCTTGAAGTATGAGATTTGTAACAAGTATGTCTGGATTATACTCTGGATACTATCCAAGAATTCTTCTGAAACCAGCAGCTCAGTAGTGTACCATTGTCTTTCTATAGCTTATTGTGCAGTACTAGTGATCTTGAGGGCTATGACAGTACTCTGTTGATTAGCCATAATACTTCTTGAGTTGATTTTGATAAATAGTAGTGGGGATGATTATGCCTGAGAGTTTTTGTAGCCAAAAGGTAGTTCCTTTTATACCTTATACAAAATAAGATTCTTCTCACTTAGGCTCCAGTTTTTGTAACCATGAAGCTTCTACATATCAGGACTTTTCTCCTATCTTGATAATCTTCAGGGACTTATATATCTTCTCCATATTATTCTATTATAGTGTCTGTGCCTAGGTTATATAATCCTTGGTCTTCTTTTTGATTTAATATAGTCTCTATATTTCTGTATCTATATATTTCCATACAGCATCTCTATTGGATGATAAGATTCCTTGAGAACTTCTTCTCTGAAAAGTATTTCTCAAGGAGTGAAATGGGTACTTTGTGATCAGATATCTTGGAGAGCAGATAATGCTATTAGTAGATAGTGATCCTAGTTTTCATAGTTATTACAGATCTTAGTAATGATATTCTTGAGGATCTTGTTGATCCTTTCTGTTTTAAGGGTGATAGGTTGTAGTCTGAATATGCTAGATCTTGTATTTCTTATAGAGAACCTCAAAGAACTAGTTCATGAATTCTATTCCTCTGTCTGTGGTTAGTTATGCTAGGGTCTTAAATCAGTAGATAATTTCTTTATAGAAGAAATCAGTAATTGACTGTACATTGATATCATTGAGGAGTTCTCTATCTATCTATTTCATAAAAAGGTCTATAATAATAATAATATATCAGTTGCTATTCAAAGCCAACAGTAGGAGACCAATTATATTTATTACAATATATGTGAAGGGTACTGATTCTATGTATGCTGATCCTTGGGCCTGATTTTATTAGTCTTGTTTCTGTTTCTGGTATTTATTATAGATCTTGGAAATTGTCTGATATCTTTCTCTATTCCTAGCCACCACATGGTTCTTCTTGCTTTTTCATAGGTATTTATTCCTCCTAGATAGCTAAGTTTATATACTGATTTCATTGTTTACTCCTTCTTGTATTTGGGTATAACTAGTAGCTTTTCTTTCTTCAGTATTTCTCTATTAGTTTTAAATTGTTTCCATGTTCTATTGATAATCATTTGTGTCTATTCTTCCAGATATTGGGGCATCTTTTGCTGTTCCAGATAGGTGATAATTCCATAGTAGAGTTCCTTATTCATGGTTGATTTGCTGGTTGGGGGTCCTTTGGAATATCTATAAGAGGGTATCTGTATTTGTATTAGTTCTTCCAGGGTAGTACATGATGGTTATATCATAAACTTATAACTTCATAATCTATATGATATAGATTTCTTTGAGTTGTTTAGTAGTCAGTAGCTAGATGAGAGCAGAGTAGTCTATTTGAATAATGAAGTATCTTTCTGAAACTTCTCCATGGCCCAGATAACTGTGAGACATTCCAACTTATAGTATTTATATTCTTTTTTAGCTCCTTAGGTCTCTCAGCTGAGATATATAATGATATATTCTACTTTATCTTTCTTTTGAGTCAGGATAGCTCCTAGTTCTTGTATACTTATATTGGTCTGCAAGATGAATTCTTGAGTCTAATTTGGTCTTCTGAGGATGGATGCTTGGGTCAGTCTGATCTTTAGTACATCAAATATTTTTTATTGTCTACTAGTCCATGGAAACTTGATATCTTTTTTATTGAGTTCATAAATTAGACCTATAATATTAGAGAATCCTCTAATAAATCTATAGTAGTATGAGATAAGTCCTATAAAGGCTTGGGCTTCAGTGATGGTGGTAGACCTTAGATATACTGCTACTGCTTGAATCTTGGGGGAGTTTGTATATATTCTATCTTAATTGATAATGTGATCAAGGTAGGAGATCTTGATTTCTGCAAACTTACACTTCTTGGACTTGATGTAAAGACTAGGCTTTCTTAGCTTTTTCATCATTTGCTGGATATGCTACAGATGTTCTTCAGCAATCTTATTGTAGATGATAATATCATCTATATAAACCATCATCCATCTTTCTATATCATAATAGAAGAGTTTATTCATCAATCACTAAAAGCTTGCTAGTATATTGCACATTCTAAATAATATTCACAGGTAGAAGGTTCTGTCTGGAGTAATGAAGGCTGATTTTTCACTTGCTGCTTCAGTGAGATCAATCTGGTAGAATTCTGAGTATAAATCCAGGGTGCTGTAGTACTATACTTCATCTTTCAGAGTTATAAGGATATCATGATGAGGGGCAGTAGTTAGTGATCCTTCTTTGTAGCCAGGTTGAGCTTCCTGTAATCAGTGCAAAGTCTTTGGATGAATTCTTCTAGTTTACTTCATTTCTTTAGGGCTAATATAACTAGTGAAGTCCAAGGACTACTGCCTTCTTTGATGATATTGGCTTCTTCTATCTGCTTGATTTCTTCTCTGAGCCATTCATGATAGACTAGCAGAATTGGTCTTGTTTTTTGATAGATTGGTTCAGTGTCTCCTATATCTATATCATGATAGTAGTGTGGAGTCTTTTCTTTGATATCCTTGAAGTCTGTGGCTAGGACATCCTCAAATTCATAGAGTATCTTCTTGAGTTCCTTCTTTAGTAAGAATTTATTTCCAATGGTGTAACTATGCTTGTTTGTAGTTTTCTCCTTCTTGTGATCCAATTCAGTTATCTTGATACTAGCAAATACTTCTCTTCCTATAGATCTGAATCCTTTCTTTCCTCTTTCTGTTTTCTCCAACTTCTTGACTTCTATGATCTTTGGCTGAAGAACTGAGAAGATCAACATCTGTATCAATTGATTCTTCTTCTTGATTGGAAATAGAATTGTAAAGTTGTAATTTCTAGCAATGAGTAGTATTTCTCTAATATAATCTGAATTGATGACTCCTTCTTCAATAATAATCTCACTCTTAGCCAGATAGCTTCTTGTCTTGAGGATCCTGATATGGTCTTTTGGAATGGTTATCTCCAGACTAGTTGTGAGTAGGATAGTTGTCTGGAGCTCCAGTATGATCTCCTCTACTGTAGCAATATCTATTCTGGCTGTAACTATATCAAGGTGGATTTTCCAAATCTTAATCTTGATTTCTTCTTCATCATAACTGTTCTTTAGGAGGGCTGGTGGTTTGTCATCCTCTTTCTCCTCTTTTTCTTTTCTTGCTTATTTCTCAAGAGCCTTCTGTCTTCTTTTATGATAGATTTTCTTGATTCCACTGATGCACTGGTAGCAATTATCAATATATTTCATACAGTATATATATATTGATTCTATGAGAGTAAACTCCTTATGGTATATATCCTTTAATAATTCTTTTGCACTATTCTTCTTTACTGATCTATCTAACTTTCTTCTTTGTTCTCTGAGTAGTCACCATGTAGGCTTCCTCTTGCTCACTTTTCTCTTTCTCCATCTCAAGCAGTACTTCTTTGTTGATATTGATAGAAATTTGCATCTTCTGATCTTAGTAGATAATCTGTATCTTCTGGGCATTGAGGTCAATTATTGCCCTGACTTTGTAAAGCCACTGGTTGCCAATGAGGATGTCATAGTTGGTAGCATTGATTATGATCACATTTACTAGGATAATTGCTCCTTCAAACTTAATAGAAATATCTTAGATCTTTCCTAGAAGTGTGGCTCTTATATCATCTGCTATAACAAACACTAATTTGATTGCTTCTTCAACCTCCCAATCTTGGTAGTCTGCTGCTTTCTTATTAAGGAAGTATCCTCCTACTCCAGTATCAATGATGGCCTTAAAGATTCTATCTTCAATTTGATAGATTATATAGACAGATATCTTATAATTATCTTCACTCTCTTCTCCTGAATCTTTTTGAATATTATTGGCCTCAGTTATCTTTCAATCTTACTCCTTAGTTATCTCAGCAAGTCCATATCTCATTTATTGTCTAAATGTGGGTATTTCTACCAACTGATCAAATATTATATTGACTTTTTATTAGCTAAGGTCCTTGAAGATATCATACTTAAAAGTTTTGGTCTTGTAAAGCTTCTTCTCCTTTTCTCCTTTACTGGCTGGGATAGTTCCTTGAACGATATCTTGAACAGCCTGTTCCAGTTCTATATCTTGATTCATTTCTTTGCCTTGACTTTCTGTAGTAGTTTCTATCAGTTTTTCTACAGGATTCTTCTTGAGTCTTCCTGGTGGTCTCTTATCGGGTTGCTTGCAGACATCTTTCTTGGTGGTTTATACAGAGTAGGCCTCTCATTCCTCTTCATCTGATTCTCTCATTTCTTCAAAGATAATAGTATTGGTCTGCTTCTTATTCCTTATAGCATTGCTTGGCTGAGCTTTGTACTTAGTCTCACTTATACATTTATTTAAGTAGTAGCCTTCTTCTCTATAAGTATAGTAGATATCTCTCTTCTTATCTAAAGAAGAAGCAAACATCTAAACTGGGTAGTAGTCTCTTTCTTTAATTTCTTTTACCACATCTTCTAGATGGGCTATCATTTTAGCAAACTTCTTAGTAAGTTTCTCTATTGGGTCACTATTCCTCTACTGCTCAGTAGCTCTTAGCTGAGGTGTATTTCAATTGATCACTATAGTAGAGATCATGCTAGTTGCCTTGGGTGCTTTAATTCTAACTTCAGTAACTCTTTTCATTATATTGTCTTATAGATGTCTGACTAGTGCTCTAAATGAGTCAGTTCAAATCAGTTCAAATTGTGACTGCTCTGATTCAAACCTCCAAACTGAAGATTTGAATTACTGAATTTGAATCACTTTGAATTACCAAATTTGAATCACTTTGAATTACCAAATTTGAATTACCAAATTCAAATTACTGAATTCAAATCTTAGCTAGATTTGAATCATCTGATTTAAATCTTATAAACAAATGAAACTTATCATATTATTTACTTATATATATAAACAGAAGAATGTGAGAGAAAAATATTCATAGGCATATTCACAAATACAAATATGAATATATATATATATACTATATCAATATCAATATCAATAGATCAGTTATTAGTATTTTCTAGTATTAGTGATATTTTAAGTCAGACTTCTTTAAACAATATCCAGTCTTCTTTAAATAATATTTCATACTATACTTCTCATTCTGAAGTTTGGTAACATTATACCAAAACTAAGAAAAATTAAGTTACTTACAAATATTGCAGGAATTTTTTTTTTTTTTTTTTTTTT